>APFE031358156.1:268301-300188 GCA_000404065.3 Pinus taeda
TTGTTGTAATGGTTACACTTAGCTTACAAGTACAACTTTGGTCATCAATGATGATAAATGTTATATATTGAATTTTGAAAGCTTGAAACTTTAAGATTGATGAATCATGAGACTCAATATGTTGTATGTTACTAACTTGTGGACGTGGTTGATGGGGATTATAACTTCTAAATGATTGGTGTTATATGGTTCAATCTATGTTTTTTTATGTTTTTTATATCTAATTCATCATTCTACATGTTTTTGTTGACATATATGTATCAAAATATAAAATATATATATATATTATAAAAAACGCTTCATGATTCGCTCCCAAACCGAGAGCTTCTGAAAATGTCGCTCTTGCACCCGTTTTCACTCCCGCTCCCAAGTAACACTGGTCCTGGGGCAAGAGAAGTTGGGAACTAGGTTCTCAAAACCTCACCAATAGAAAATATCAACAATCCAAGATGTTCCCTAATGGCCTCCCCCTCTTCTTTTATAAATCTGATGGACCCCTCTAGAACCTCCTATTTTATTATTATTTTAATCATTGAGCACATTTCCCTCTTTTCTTTCAATTAAAATATTCTTTTTTATGTGGGAAAATGGTAAATTGGCCCCCATGCCTCCTCAGGTTACCAAAAATCACTTCTAACTATCCCATCCAATAAATCTTCTCATTTTGGTTCCAATGAGCTATTACACTAAGGTGTTCCATCAAGTATTCCTCTTAGAATGCCACCTTAAGCGTAATTAATGGAGTTAGGCCCAATAATAACCCTGTTTTTCGAAAGTTGTCAGAATGCAACGACATGAAAGGCAAGTTGTGCAGATGATGGCATATGCCAAGTGAATGCCATTGGATCCCATAGAAACTCCTCAAAACGCCATGAAACATCTCCAAAAGCCCCTCGACCTGTTGATGAAGTAAACCTACACCTATGACCTGTCTACCTCCAACCTTGAATGTCCATCCTAACCATGCCATAAGGGACACCAGAAAAAAGATCACAAATTAAAAAAAATTCCATGTAAAACGAGAGAACAATCGGGGGGCGGATTATCAAGCCAATAGAGGCATTGCCCTGGATCAAGGGATTTTGATAATAGACCAAATGCACCCCCAAATATGCCATGTTGGATGTCCCATGACTGAAGACTCTCGAAATATGACCTCGGGCGATGATTGGAATAATTCGAGCATTAAAGCTATCAGATCAGTATCTCCCATCACTCGCTTTGAGATTTAGCAGGACTCTCCCGGGAATCAAAGCAGGGAGCTGGGATATTATGATTCTAGATGGAGGCATAACGGATTAAGCGTCATGATGATGGCTAAGTGGAAAACAAAAGGAATAATATTAAATGTCGAAACTAGGGAACAAAAGATCAGTACGCCACTTCAGTTGCATTGAGCATTAACAATACAATCTGAAATCAATTTGGCGGTTGCAGGGATGGAGGTTCATGCTGAGAATGATCAACAATTTCAGAATACCATTCAATGCAAAAGGACGTGTGCTTCATTAGACAAGGAACATAGTAGTATTTTAAGGAGTTGGATGAAGCAGTTAAATCTGAGGGTTATACATGTACAAGAGCGGATAGCACTAAATATGGTTTCCTCCATAATCAATGGAAGCGGCGACAGCATGGAGGAGTATGGGACATCACCCACGGGAGACATAGCGGCAATGGTGGAAAAAATTAGAGTGCAGGTAGCACGGGAGGTTCGTGACCAGTTTACAGTGGTACTGTGTCATCTCTTTGGAATTGGGAAGGATTTGGAGCTATTGCAGAAGTCTGTGAATCACCTGAACACGAAAATGCTCAACTTAAATTTCAAAGTTGATAGCATGGAAGTCGAGGTTGAAGCAACGATGGTTGGTGTGCTAAAGGAGATCTTCAAGCTTGGTGAATTGCCCCCACCCGGATCTCAAGCAGTTGAGGAGGAAGGACAGAAGCATTGCGGGTCTAGAATGAACATTACAGTTGGTCACAACGAACAAGCGACTTAGGAGGAAGATCTACCGGAGAAGTTGGCCAACAGCGGGTAGTTAGTTTCATTTTATATGTAGACGTTATGTCATGTCGTTTTGTCAAACTCTGTGGGGTTTTTTGGAAGTGTTAATTTTTAATTGTTGTAAGAAGAATAGTAAATAACTAGGGTAGCAATAGATACTTCTCTAAGTCAACTCTAGAAAATTTTGCACCAGAGCAATATATGAATGTATGGGACCTGGCCTGTTTCCAGTTTTGAAATATATAAAATGCTACCTGTTTCTTAAAAAAAAAACAATTACTACTTGTTTCTTTGAAAAAAAATAGTATAGCATGATAGTATTATATTAATAATATTATAATAATGATGTTAATAGTATAGGATAATACTATCATCGGAAGAGATATAGATAAGAAAACCTAAGAATAAAGGTTTCAAGGGAATTTTACACGAATCAATAATATAGGTAATATATTAATATTATCATATAAGAATATTGAATTATGGTTATATTATAAGGAGTATCAAGTAAAATTAATAGTTATCATATAATTGTAACATGATAATAAAGAAAGCCTATTTTCTTGAGAATTTAAGAACCAGTATATATTCATCTTAACTCTAGATCTACTAAGCGCCGAGAAGAATCAAATCTCTCGAGGTGCAAACCTTTCCATAAGTTTCATAGTCAAAAAGAGGTTTGCATCTTGAAAGATTTGATCCCTCTCGACGCTTGGTAGATATAGAGTTAAGATGGATATATGTTGGTCTATAATTATTTAAATAAATAAAAAAATACAATATAGCAAATTGAATTGAATTCCCACAAGGAGGGTGCCCAGGAGTGGGTCTTGCCCCACGCTCCCCCCCCCCCACCTTGATATGATGTCAACTCACACAAAAGGGGGTTGTAGCTCCCACTATATTTGACACATTGCATGCTTCCCATCACTTCATCGATCATGGTATGAAATTGGCACAAGGCTAAACATCATGTGAAAATTGCAGGTGGCATAGAAAGGTACAAGAGGACTCAGCAGGAGAATTCTATCAGATTGATAGAGCTAGAGGAAAAAATTGATAGTATAGACTGCAAGCTGACCATTCTAGCCAAGAGATCAGCCAATATTTCCTTCTCGGATGAGAGTAGTGACCAACTAGCACGGATGCCTGGAGATTTTGCCCAATAGTTGTTATGACTCACTAGTTTTTAGATTGCAACACTATCAGCGTTTTTTCTCTTCTCATGTCAATGTATATCAAGGTCTGGCACAACCAACCTGTTTTTATAAGTTTCTATTTACAAGATGCTCTAGTTAGTCAAGGTCTTAGCAACCTCAGAACTCTGAACTTATGTTACTAGTCTGGTTTCCCTTCAAGTAGACCGGTAGCAGAAAAGTTCTGGTCTATGTAATCCTCATTTGACGTAATGCAAAGTGCCTAACTTCAGAGAAAAAAAAAAATGAATTGTGTAGATTTGTTATTTTTATTACTTTTTTAATTAAGGTGACATTATTTTTTATTATTATTTTTTGATATAATGCTTCACTACATCTCCCCCATAATGGATGTAATGTGAATGAAGCTAACGTTAATTTTTTCCCCTAATTTAATTTTACATTTAACACCTATTAGATCCAATGCTCCATTACAACATCTCCCCTACACTGAGCTATAGAGCACCTCTCGGCACAATAACAGATACAAGAAGCACCAAGGTGTATAGAATTTATAAGGTCCTGTTGAAGCCCCGAAAATCGTGTCAACAACAAGGGGGATACCCGCCCGGTCCGGACCTTGGTTGGCAGCTCCTTTTCCGTTTGCTATAGCGGGTCCCACTGGGGATATGGGACCAGTTTCCTAGTTCAAGTGTGTGTGTGAGAAAGATTGATAATTCTGATCTAACAGTTCCTAATTGAGATGCTTTAATTCTAACTTTTAATCTAATGACATGCTATTGTATTCTAATAAACAGAATTATCTAAATCTATACTAACCCGAGTGTAATCCTTCTGTTATGCGATCTAAAATGATTTCAAATAACAATCGGTTATAAAGATCGTTCAACTGTTATAAGAAAAGAATTCAATATAGATGAACCACTTTGCATAAAAAGTTAGGCGAAACAGTTGTGAAAAACATATCGCATAATAAGCTACTTATATATTAAGCACAAATAAATAGCTATCACCGTACAAAAGTGCCAAATGATAACTCAGGCATTCACGCATTAACATATAAACAACTGAACTTAAATATCACTATAACACAGGAAATAGAAACAGTTAACTAGTTCTAACTAGTTCTACCTATGAGCTTCAAGCGATAACGATTTATCTCTTCTCAATCCAACATCCACTAAGAGTACAAAAGTGCAACATTAGTAGCAGACATTAAATGCAAAAATCAACAAATCTTGTTCCATTCATTCATCAAAACCTCCTCGGAGGGTGCAAAAGTGCATGTTTTGAGGACAAGTTTTTGATAAATTTATGGACCCTTCTCTAAATGCATGAGAAGGGTTTAAATAACTAACTATATCTAAAAATAACTTATTAGTAAAATTTAGAATACGGTTTAAATGACCGTCCTTTCTCTAGGCAAAAATAAAGCAAAACTATTTCTAAAATTAAATCTAACATCTAACTATTTCTGTATTTACTCCTTAATGTCGCAAGCATTCAGCGTTTGCTTGAGAAGAGTCAGTTGGCTGACTTTAGCCTTTGAATGTACTGCAAAAACGGAATCAGCAAGAACTGGCACTTTCTATTCGGTACTGGGCTTATAGGAGACTGAGCAATTAGAGGCTTTCCTTTTCGAGAAGTTTTACCCAGCGATGCGCGATTGTTGATCGCGCATCGGAAACTACCTTTGTTTCTTAATCCGGGCTTCCTTAGTGCGATTTTCGCCTCTTGCGTGTTTTCTTGTAGCGGATGTAAAGTTGAAATTTTGTGAAAATAATGATTCTGAGAGCTCTTGACCTTGAGCCCTAACTGCCTGTCTTTGATGTCAGCGTTGTCTAGTACTCCTTTAACCATTTTTGTGCAGGGGATAATTTTGGGCCTTGCCGTTCTCCGGTGCAGGAATGAACAAGCTAACTCTACAACTGATGCTTCAAATGACCTTGATGAGCCTGTAATAGTCGTAAATCCCATTACTTTAGCATTCTCTTCCTCAAGTAGATTATATATGCCTTCCCAGGTGGGAATACCCGCGTCTCTGTTGCATGCGGTGTCTTTGTGCAAGGGCGCCTTTTCTCTGTCTTCAGATATCGGAGCCTTGCCTTTCTTCGCCATTCTTGCATACTACTTTTTATAACCTTTTGTTTTTCTTTCCTGCAGTTTACAAGTGAGGTGAGAGTAATGATAAGAAACAATGACGGGAAAGCTCTAAATGTTGAATACCTGCAAAAGTATATCACCTTACATGAACTGGCTCTTCGATAAACACAAAATCATATTTCCTTAACAACTGGCAACTACTTCATTAAGTAGCATTAAAGCGCATAACCAGGTTTCGTTTTTATGGAAAAAGCTTTTTCTTGAATAATGAGCCAGAAAAGTCTGCGATGGAGCGATTTGCTTTACAATATCGCAGATCACTGTATTGCAATATCGCATGGTCTTTCTGTTACCCTTGTCGCATGGTCTTTCTGTTACCCTTGTCGCAAGGTCGCATTAGCGCTTTATCGCAATATCGCATGGTCGCTTCATGTTAGTGTATTTTATGCGAAATGCAATTTTGCGATATGCGACATCGCACATCGGCGTTTTTGAGGTTTTCCAGTGTAATTGCGTTTTAAGGCACGCGATGTGATATCCTTTAAGGAGTGATTTTATCTTTTACCATCATAAAGCTTAAGCTTTTTTAGATTTCAAAGGTATTTTCCTAAGTTTATGATGGTAAGTTTTATTAAAAAGGAAATACAAGCATTAAATCACTTTTAAATTTTTTGACTAAGGGTCCCCATTTATTTAGTATTAGTAACATCACTAAATAAGAAGGGGGGTTGTTGGTGGCCACAACAATTGGCGATTCACTTGGAAGAACCAGTTATCTCTATCTTTCTTTTGAATTTTCTAAACTTCCAAAACAAAAAAATTTCCAGAAAGTTAAACTTTATTATAGAAAGATAAAGTACATTATGCTCTAACCTGTCAATGATATTTTGTTTCAACTGTTTTCAACTTTGATTATTTGCTTCCTCAAGCTAGTCCTTGTATTTACATCAGTCATTACTTGGTTTATAAAGATAAAACAAATTCTTCTCTGTAAACCAGTTTTAAATATGCTCATTTGTCGTAGGTAGAGCCTCTACTGCCAGCAGGCGTTCATAGCCTCAACAGGGTTACCTGTTACCCAGCAATGATCCTGTATCCTACTTAAAGAAACCTACAACTCCCAAAGAAGAATCCACATCCACACTTGTTGTTTGATTTTCTTTTACTCTTAAAGAGCAATGTCTTGGTTTGATAGCCAATTTATGACACAATCATTCACTTGATTTATAACTTTTGCTGAACAAGCTGGCTCGTGATGAGACCCCTTGTCTTTTGATTGCAACAATCTTGAGTCATTGCCCTGTTGTGGTATGCAGTATTGGCAAAATCAGCAAGTTATAATATCTGTGATTATGATAATCCGGCTCGTGATGAGACCTCTCACTTTTTAAGATAAAGTGTATCCTTGGATTGTTCATCTGAAAGTTGTGATTTCCTTAGTAAGGAGGAAGTCATTGTTTCCTTAAGATAGCTCTGGACGACAATAGTAAAATTTTTGGAAAGAGTTGTTCTACAGAGAATCTTTATTTTGTTATTGATACCTTTCATTGCACTGATATAAAACAATTTCACTAAAGGTTGTTTTCATCAAATTTTATGAAGTTGAAACTAGTATCATATCTAGGCTAGAGTCTTTAACTGTATCTTTATACAATAAAGATCAATTTTCCAAAAAAATTGCTATTTATACAAGCGAAAGATCAAAATCTGAAAGAGAATTGGTGTCTTTTTCGTAAATTCCTAATGTAACCATTCGCAACTGGCTTTATGAAAATAAAAATCTAATCTACAAAATAGAAGAGTAATCTTCTAGGGAAAATATTTTTTAAGGATCTAAAAACAGGTAAAGAATCTCTTTTTCCTGCTAAATCCTGCAACATAAAAGTGGACGGACCTATGACTTCTACAATCTGAAAAGGACCAAGCCACATTCGTTGAAATTTTGTATGTTTCCCTTTTTCCTCATGGGCCTTGTCCCATTTTAAAACTAAATCTCCCATCTGAAAATCTTTTCTGGTCATCATGTTTGAATCAAAAGAGGATTTTACTAATGCTTGATAATGAGCATGAGTTCTTTTAGCCTGTTCTCGTTGTTCTTCTAACTTAATTATTTCCATTTGCCTCAGCTGTAAGGAGGAAGTTGGTACTTCATCAATATATTGAACTAAAGACAAAGAGGGGATTGCTAAATGAGTCGGGAGAACCACTTCTTTTCCATAAACTAAATTGAATGGAGAAGTGTCGATGGAGGCTTTTTGCGTTATTTGATCTGCCCATAAAGTGTATATTAAAGACTTATGCCAATTTTTATGATTTTGGTCAACTGTTCGTTTGATAATCCTGATTAGGTTTTTATTTGTAGATTCAGCTAACCCATTTCCTTGTGGGTAATAATTGGCAGAATATTTAAGTTTGAAACCTCTTTTAAGTGCAATTCAGTCATTTGCATTTCCAGAAAGTATGATGCATTGTCAAACATTAAAGCGGAAGGCAATCCAAACCTGGTGATTATAAATTGATCTATGAATTCAATGATATGTTCAGCATTAGTTGTCTTGAGTGGAACTGCTTCTACCCATTTAGTAAAATAATCTGTTGCTGTAAGGATATATCTATGCTGCTTAGAAGAGTGAGGATCACCTATTATGTCCAATACCCACTGATCAAAAGGTTGCTCAATGTTGACTGGCTGTAGTGGCAAGGATGGTTTCTTTTGTCTTCCAGCAACAGTTTGGCAGATTTGACATTTCCTCACGTAATTGTGTGAGTCTTTGAATAATGTAGGCTAGTAATATCCTGCTCGTAAGATTTTATGTGCAGTAGCATCTCCAGCATATTGTCCGCCTACTGGCCCATCGTGGAGTTCCTGCAAAACTTTTTTAGCTTCAGATTTCCCAAGACATCTAAGGAGAACAGAATCATAATTTATTCTAAAAAGAACATCATTTAGGAGCTGGTATTGTTTGGCTTTCAACCTTAGAGTTCTTTTCTTGGTATGGTCAAGGTGTGAAGGAGCATATCCGTTCTTTAGATAATAAATGATATCGGCATATAATGACTCATTATTGTTTAGGCTTACCTCGTACACTTGTATGTCTGCAGATGGAATTTCAGATATCAACGATGCTCTGGCCAGCGTTTTGCAAAAGCCTTGACCTTTTACAATGCTTGCTAGTTTGATTTCTACGTCATATTCCTGTAAGGCAGTAACCCAATTGGCTCTTTTCTCACCCACCTCTTTTTGCACTAAAAGATTTCTTACTGCTGGAAACGGTACAATGATTTTTGTGTGGGTTTTGAGTAAAAAGGGTCTGAAATATTTGATTGCTTTGAAAACAGTGTAAGCCTGTTTCTCCACATCTGAATAATTTAATTCAGCTCCCTGTAAATTCGAACAGAAGAAAGCAATCGGGGCTTCTACCTTCTCTTGATTTGCCTGAGTAAGTATCGTTGCGTATGATCTGTCAGATGCAAATGTATATAAAATAAAAGGCTCTGAAAAATTGGGAGTTGCTAAAGATGGAGCATTGACAATTGCTTGTTTGATTAGAATGAATGCGTCATATTCGTCTTGACCCCATTTGAAGATTGAGTTCTTTTTTATCATCATTTGTAAGGGAGACACGATTCTTGAAAAATCCGGAACGAATCTCTTTCCAAAGTTGATTTGACCAAGGAAAGATTGTATAGCTTTTTTATTGTGAAGTAGGGATATTTTAGAAATTTCTTTGATTCTGTCAAGATCAATGTGAATTCCAGATTTCGACACTATGAATCTTAGAAGTTTCCTTCACTTAATGCGAAAAAAGGATTTTTTCGGGTTAAGTGAAATTCCATACCTTAAACAACATTGGAAGATTTGTTTTAAATCTCTAAGATGGTTGCTTCGTCTCTTGGAATAGACAGTTATATCATCCAAATAGATTACCACAGACTTATTAACTAAACCTCTGAATGCGATGTCCATGGCTCTCTGAAATGTGGCACCAGCATTAATCAGACCAAAAGGCATTTTTTGATATGCGTAGGTATCCCTTTTGGTTCTGAATGTGGTTTTTAATTGATCATCAGGATGTACCAACACTTGATTGTATCCTGAAAATCCATCTAAAAAGGACATTAACTCTGACCCAGCGACTGCCTGCAAAATTTGTTCCATAGGAGGCAAAGGAAAATTATCCTTTTGGCAGGCTTTATTAAGGTTTCGAAAGTCAATACAGATTCTAATGTCTCCGTTTTTCTTTCTAACGGGGACCATATTGGAGACCCATTTGGAATGTCGAACAGGGAAGATTATTTTGGCTTTCAATAGCTTGTTGAGTTCAGATTTGATCTGGTTTTCTAGATTGGGATGGATTTTTCTCAACTTTTGTTGAACTGGTTTTTCATTGTCAATCATTGGAATAGTATGTTGGATAATGAAAGTGTCATACGTTTTAAGTTCATCATAGTTCCAAGCAAAAACATTTTTGTATTGTCTCAAAAGACGAATGTATGCTAATTTTTCTTCAGGAGCTATGCCAAGGCCTAGGTTGATATTCTGGGGTTTGGTATCAGTCCCTAGATTTACTAATTCGTAGTTCAGAGTTGAACTTTGGAGTTTCAAATTGGTAGATCTTTTAAACCGATCTTTCAAATCATAAAGGTCTTCTAGTTTGACTACCGACTTAGGTATAGCATTGTTAGTGTTATCTTGTTGCAATTGTCGGTCATGTTGGTCTTCGTCAATTATTTGATTGGTATAGCATCCTTCAGATGTGAGAAAACTCACGATATCAGGATCGTCATTGAAAATTCTCCAATTTGTGATGTTATCAAGAATAGAAGGTCTAAAGATTAATTCTATTGAGAATCTATCTGGACTAAAATCTTCTGAAGGGATAAGTTTAGAAGCTACGTTAGCTAAAACGTCTGCACTTGCATTCTGGAGTCTAGGAATTGATGAAATATTAAATGCTATAAAGTGCTTAGTCAGATCTTGAACTAAAGATTGATAATGTTTTAAATGACCTAATAAGCAATGTATAGTATTACGTACCTGTTTGACTACAATTTCAGAGTCTCTGAAAACTTGAAGGTATTTGACGTCTAATCCGATTGCTTTGTACAACCCTTGGACTAAATCTTCATATTCCGCTGTATTGTTGGTGCAATCAAATTCGAGTCTGCAAGTTAACATAGTTTTATCTCCTTCTGGACTAACTAGCACGCATCCTGCTCCTGCTGCTTCGTTAGATTTAGAACCATCAATTTCGACTTGAGATAAAACAGAATGTTCTAAGTAAGGTGATGTGTGAGCATTAGCATTTCCTAGGAAAGAATCTACTAAGTAATTGCCAATAATGCTGTTGTTATATGCTACTGGTTCATTTTCCCCCTCGAGTTCTGTTACTATGTATTTCTAATGTCGTTCTCGTTCAACTTTTATTTGATTTGGTTTATCATTGTAGGGCAGCCACATGTGCGACCAGTCAGTTGCGAAGTATCCATGGAGTTTTTCTGACCAATCCCTGCTAAGAATTAAGCCATAAAATTCTGGAATATCAGCAACTAAAATGTCGATAACTTGACATACCTTTGGGTTGGATGACAGCCTTATGGTAACCTGATTCAATTCGCCAATTACCTCGACTTGTGATCGATCTAGCTAGACTATGCACACAACAGATTTTTGAGGTTGAACGTTCAATTTTGTACATATTGACTTCGGTAAAATATCGATGATGCTCCCGAATCTACTAAGCAATTATGCACATTTTTATTAAAAATTTCATAGGTAAGAAGAAACGGGGGAGTATGAGATCTCGATCTTCCTCCAATTAACACGATGTCGTTTGGATCAACCTTGTTAATCGCATTAGTCGGAGGTCTTCCCATGTCATGAAAAGCTTGAGAAATTACAGCGGCAGGCAAAGTGCAACTGGCACAGCATGTAATTCTTTCAAAATTATCTTTTGCTGGTGTTTTAATTTGCTCAATTCATAAAGAGTAATATTGGCCCTAGTCTTCTTCATGTATTCTATAATATTGTACTCCATTTCATCAGAAATGATCAGCGTTTTAGATGGAGTAGATGAATCTGTTTGGACTGGGCTAGTTTGGGTCGCTTTAAGTGTTGTTTTCTTGGCTGCGACTTTATCCTTCGTCGTCGAGCTTGCGCTTGAGGAGGATCAAGCTGATTTGTACTTCGTGTACTAACTGGGAATGCTTCTTGATCTTCTTCTTGTGGGAGGATGAAATCCCACATTCCTTGTAACTCTACAGCTTCTTCTTCATCGGTCTGCCCTTCAGTAGCGATTTCCTCTTCTTCTTCTTCGGATTCAGCACTCGTAATAGCATTAGGGGGCTTTGAATCAGTTGAAGGGCTTCTTTTAAAAGCTCTGTAGGGCTTTTTTGAAGAAGTTTCTACCACTTGTTTTTTAATGTCGACCATCTCGTTAGACATGGTCTTCAAAACTTTTTGTAATCCTTCTAAATCAAATGGATCTTTGGATTGTTTTTTCTTGGGATCTTCTTTGAAGGTAACCTTCTTGGATTTCCGTTCCTCTATCGTGGATTTCTTTTCTAGGGCTATTATACGTTTCTCTACTGCTATGGCTTCTTTCATATTTTTGGCTAAAGTTGTCTTATTAGCCCTGTCCACGAAGATTGCTATGTTTGATGGCAAAGTAATAATATACCATTCACTTCTCACTTCTTCGCTGGGCTTGGAAACAGTAGGAATTTTGTTTAACAATTTATTGAAACGTGAATTGAAATCTTTGATGGGTTCTTTTGACTCGGCCCTAAGATTTGACAGGTCATTGATTAATGTCGCTGTAGACCTATCATCACCGAACTTGGTGAGGAATTGCTCTTGGAAGATATCCCAACTAGTGATAGACCCCGATGGTAGTGAGAAATACCATGATCCAGCTGTTCCCTAAAGAGTATAAGGAAAAAGTCGAACGACAGCATCTTCGTTGGTAACCCCATTAAGATTTATGGATAGCATAAAGTTATTAATGTGCTCTTCCGCTAACATGCCTGCCTCAGGGTTAAACTTAGGCAGCCATTTTTTAGGATGGGCTGGCAGCTGACTCAAGGGCACAGGCATTAAGACTGCCCCTGAATTGTTCTTGAGCCATCGCCGATCTACTAACGGAGGGAAGTGGAGAAGATGATCCCTGAGGTTGGGAAGATGAGGATATAATAACTCCAGATGATTTGAGAAGGGGATGTAGAGGTACCAGTAGGTTTGTGGACAATGATCTGAAGTGGCGGAGTGGATGGTTGACTTCGCGGTGAGGAAGTTGAGATGGATGATGGCGATGAAAGAGTCTCGCTGTCAGACCCTTTAGGTGATTTCCTTGCTCTTTTCCTAGTGGGTAGAGATAATTCAGTTCGTTGAACACCAAACTTTTCGCTCTTTAATCTGGTTAAGGGATGAGCAGAGTTATATTGTGAAGTCACGCTGCCTTGAGATTTATCAGATCTTTGAGGAGATATAGAAAATCGTTGAAGTTTGTGAATCAGAGATTCGACTTTAGGCGGTTCAATAGTAGATTGTTTTGAAACGTCGGGGTTTGTAGCAGCAACTGTTGATCCTACGACTTCTGGTTGTGGATATAAAGTTCTAAATGCAATGGAGAAGTCGAGGGAGATGGTGAGGGCGATTTACTCTCAGAATGGTATTTAGATTTGGACTTACTTGCCATTCATAGTTCGAGGCCCTCCTCTAGCGCCAAATATGTTGAAGCCCCGAAAATCGGGTCAACAACAAGGGGGATATCCGCCCGGTCCGGACCTTGGTTGGCAGCTCCTTTTCTGTTTGGTATAGCGGGTCCGACTGGGGATATGGGACCAGTTTCCCAATTCAAGTGTGTGTGTGAGAAAGATTGATAATTCTGATCTAACGGTTCCTAATTGAGATGCTCTAATTCTAATTTTTAATCTAATGACATGCTATTGTATTCTAATAAACAGAATTATCTAAATCTATACTAACCCGGGTGTAGTCCTTCTGTTATGCGATCTAAAATGATTTCAGATAACAATCTGTAATAAAAATCATTCAACTGTTATAAGAAAAGAATTCAATATAGATGAACCACTTCGCATAAAAAGTTACGCGAAACAGTTGTGAAAAACATATCGCATAATAAGCTACTTATATATTAAGCACAAATAAATAGCTATCACCGTACAAAAGTGCCAAATGATAACTCAGGCATTCACGCATTAACATATAAACAACTGAACTTAAATATCACTTTAACACAGGAGATAGAAACAGTTAAGAGATAGAAGTACCATTTATAACTAATTCTACTCATGAGCTTCAAGCAATAACGATTTATCTCTTCTCAATCCAACATCCACTAAGAGTACAAAAGTGCAACATCAGTAGCAGACATTAAATGCAAAAATCAACAAATCCTGTTCCATTCATTCATCAAAATCTCCTCGGAGGGTGCAAAAGTGCATGTTTTGAGGACAAGTTTTTGATAAATTTCTAGACCCTTCTCTAAATGCATGAGAAGGGTTTAAATACTACTAACTATATCTAAAAATAACTTATTACAAAAATTTAGGATACGGTTTAAATGACCGTCCTTTCTCTAGGCAAAAATAAAGCAAAACTATTTCTAAAATTAAATCTAACATCTAACTATTTCTGTATTTACTCCTTAATGTCGCAAGCATTCAGCATTTGCTTGAGAAGAGTCAGTTGGCTGACTTCAACGTTTGAATGTGCTGCAAAAACGAAATCAGCAAGAGCTGGCACTTTCTTTTCGGTGTTGGGCTTACAGGATACTGAGCAATTAGAGGCTTTCCATTTCGAGAAGTTTTACCCAGCAATGCGCGCTTGCTGATCGTGCATCAGAAACTGCCTTTGTTTCTTAATCCGGCCTTCCTTAGTGTGATTTTCGCCTCTTGCGTGTTTTCTTGTAGCGGATGTAAAGTTGAAATTTTGTGAAAATAATGATTCCGAGAGCTCTTGACCTTGAGCCCTAAACTGCCTGCCTTTGATGTCAGCGTTGTCTAGTACTCCTTTAACCATTTCTGTGCAGGGGAGAATTTTGGGCGTTGCCACTCTCCGGTGCAGGAATGAACAAGCTAACTCTGCAATTGATGCTTCAGATGACCTTGATGAGCCTGTAGTAGCCGTAAATCCCATTACTTTAGGATTCTCTTCCTCAAGTAGATTATATATGCCTTCCAGGTGGGAATACCCGCGTCTCTCTTGCATGCGGTGTCTGTGCAAGGGCGCCTTTTCTCTGTCTTTAGATATCGGAGCCTTACCTTTCTTCGCCATTTTTGCATACTACTTTTATAACCTTTTGTTCTTCTTTCCTGCAGTTTACAAGTGAGGTGAGAGTAATGATAAGAAACAATGACGGGAAAGCTCTAAATGCCGAATACTTGCAAAAGTATATCACCTTACATGAATTGGATCTTCGATAAACACAAAATCATATTTCCTTAACAACTGCCAACTACTTCATTAATTAGCATTAAAGCGCATAACCAGGTTTCGTTTTTATGGAAAAAAGTTTTTTCTTGAATAATGAGCCAGAAAACTCTACGATGGAGCGATTTACTTTACAATATCACAGATCGTTGTATCGCAATATTGCATGGTCTTTCTGTTACCCTTGTCGCAAGGTCGCATTAGCGCTTTATCGCATGGTCACTTCATGTTGGTGTATTTTATGCAAAATGCGATTTTGCAATATGCGACATCACACATCGGCGTTTTTGAAGTTTTCCAGTGTAATTGCGTTTTAAGGCACGCAATGCGATATCCTTTAAGGAGTGATTTTATCTTTTACCATCATAAAACTTAAGCTTTTTTAGATTTCAAAGGTATTTTCCTAAGTTTATGATGGTAAGTTTTATTAAAAAGGAAATACAAGCACTAAATCATTTTTAAATTTTTTGACTAAGGGTCCCCATTTATTTAGTATTAGTAACATCACTAAATAAGAAGGGGGGTTGTTGGTGGCCACAACAGGCCCCTGTAGCCCCTCCGGTTTTAGTTTGTTTTTCACATCATTATTTAATAACCACAACCTATTTCATTGTAGCCGATATATAAACATGAATATGCATTCAAATAAAAACACTACTAGGCTACCTCTGATCTTTGACTTTAACTTGCAGCTGATAAAATAAATTTCACACAAGCATGCACACAATTGAACACTTGATTTTTGGTCAATCTTTGACTCTAGAAAAAGCCACAAGGGGACAACCAGTCCGGAAGGAGGATTTTATTGCTTATCTCAGAGTAATTATTATACAACATTAATTACACAGGGGTACTTATCTCCCTTTTTGGAACTCTGCCCAGCTCCTTGTGATTTGTGCCACTGTGTCGAATTTTGTGCACAGTTCAACAATCTCTGCCCCTAGGAATGTGTGCCACTACCTAGACTTTCAGACCTTGGAACTTGTGCCTCAGTCAGCGCACTGCCTCTGAAATTCATGTCTGAACTTAGCATTTAATACCTCTCGAACTGTGCTGGAACCCTCTGCAATTGCTCCTCAAACTGCATGCTGAACAGACCTCTGTTCTCCTTGTTTTTCAGGCCTTTTCTTGCCTTGAAAGCAGTGTTGAGCCCCTTATTTTCAGGCTATCAAACCTCTGAAAAATACGCAGAATTAGCCTCAACCTTAGTGCTGGAAATTTGGCATGAACCTTGAACTGCGTGCTGATATCTGTGTCTGGAAATGCATGCCAGAATCAGAGAATTTTGGGCCTCTATTCCAGTCTTCAAACTCGGCCTGTTAATCTTTCATTGCTGTAGATTTCTCTCCTTAAGCAATGCTGCAACTCATTCCTCCTCAGCTATCACAGTCTCTTCCTTCTTCTCAGCTATCACAGCCTTTTCCTTTTTTTCAGCAATCACAGCCTTCTTCCTTCTCAGCTATCTCAGCCTCCTCTTGAGTCTATCTCAGCCTCCTCTAGAAGCTATCTCAACCTCCTTGCTCTTCTCTCCTCTTCTCCAACTCTACACTTGACGAATGAATGCTCTCCTTTGTCTTTTCTCCCTTTTTAGACTCTCTTAATGAAGTGAAGCCCTAACCCTATGACCAAGGGCTGAGGTTAGATCTCAGCTCTCCTTGAGCAAGGGTGGAGATCTAATGTCCCATTGACCCCCTTTTCATGTCCCCCCTTCATTAGTGACTTCTCTAGTCACTTTAATGTTGTTTTTGTACCGTGTAATTTTTTCCACATAAAGTAGATTTAATAATATAAAGTACCATGTACTTGTTTTCATAAAGTCACTTTAAAAACATAGAGTGACTTTAATATAATAAAGTACTTTGTACTTTTGAACCACATAAAGTGACTAAAGTCACATGACTTTAATAACTCATAAAGTCACTTACTAGAAAGGTGTCTCATGTGTTTTCCTGGGCCAAAGGCAAAAAGCACTAAAAAAACACTTCCTCGTTATCCTTTTTCTCAACACAAGGCATCAAGGCTTTTTGGAATGCTGGCAGAGAACCAAATAGAAGAACATTGTGGCCATCTTCAAAACCATTAACACCATTCGAAGCTCTCTCAAATCCATCAAGGATCTCATAGACCTTACCAATCAAAAAAGAGTTTACTTGAGTTCTTGTCATAAACCCTATGTGGCAAAACTAGCCATTCCATTAAGGTCAAGATTTAGGAGCACTCCACTAACATCAAACATAATCGTTCCTGTTCCTGTGCCTTAACAGAACACTTGAGTAAGATGGAGCCATCGAGGATGACAATATTCTAGCCAAAGTGGATAAGTATTATCACAGGAAACTCAAGGGAAGCTATAGAAATAGAAAAGCACTTTGATAATATCAATACAGATGAGGGGTGGAAGATCAGTGAAAATTAGATTTCTACACTAGGTGCATCTCTAGATAACTCTTCCTTTTTCTTCTAGTCGTTTTTTTTAGCTCTCTCCTTCTCCCTTATCCTCTTTATTTTTCTATTCTCCTTTTATTTTCTTTGTTTTGACTCTAGGTTAGAATTGTTACAATTCTCCCTTTTATGTTCTTTCTTTTTGTTTGTTTTATTAGGTTTGTCCTTGGCTTTATTATTTTGTTTGACTTTTCATTATATTAATAATTTACTAATATTATTAATAATTTTCGCAGGTTGTCCAATCTTAGTACTATTATTTCATATATTTTTTTCACATTAGTTATATTATATATATTACTATAATCCATAATTTAGTATTTATAATAATATATATATATATATATATATATATATATATATATTATTAATATCTTTTTCACCTCTTTAGGTTTTAGTTTTTCCTTTTTAGTAATATATTCCCATATTATTTAGGTTTTCCTTTTTAGTAAAGTATTCCTGTACTATTAATATAGTTCTATGTTATTTTTCCTATTCTATTAATCTTAACCTTGATACCTTTTCAGCTTTTTCTTTTCTGTTTTGACTTGTTTCCTATTTATTCCTTCAGAGCAGGTCAGTTTTTCACCATTCTTGAATTCGATGGACTGCATTTAATGGTTCTGAACATTGATCTCGAAACTAACTACGAGATGAATCCAGAAGATATTTTTCCCCGAACTTTACCATGTCAAGACTGCATTGTCTTCTCACTTCTATTCTGCCAGCTGTTTTCTCTCCACTTTTTTTGTCCAATATTCTTCTTGTTTTGCCCCCTAAAATTATAAATGCTAACTGCTAAGCCATCTAGCAGCATCAACAATTACCTACATACAGATGGAAACATCATATAGTTTTCTTAATAAAATCGTTGCATGTTTTGCTGCTAATTCAGAATGCAATAACATGCCTAACCCGAAAATATATTGGAACCAATGAATGCATGTTTGTTTCTACAGTTTGCAATGAAAGCTATTCCTAGCACCAAAAGCAATAGCCATATCAATCCTGCTGTACGGGGTTTTGATAAATAATGTAAAAGGGTGTCAACTTTTGTGATGCCTCTTCGTGAGTCCAAAAGTAATATCAAGAGCTTCGGGAATTTTGCTAGTTCTAGGGTTTAAAAACTGAAATTTCAATAACTATTATCCAATCATCTTTCTCTTCCAGTTTGCACTATGCATTGCATAATATTAAAATGGACTTTGGTTAAATGTTTCAGTGGATCGACTCAAGGTTGTCGTTGTCTTGATTAACCAACTCACAAGGTATCCGAGATTTGAAACTTCTCAAAGTCCATCCCGTTGGTTTTGTTTAATCATATCTACTCTAATATAATTAAATATGTAGTATGTACACAAAAATGAAGCATGCATACAAGCATACATAAATAGGACATAAGAAAGAAGAATGTTTGGAATGAATCACAACTTACAGGTCTAAGGTATCCAGGACCAATGTAGCACGGGCAAAAGTAAAACATCCATGAAGGCACAACAGGAGGAGGCACCAATACTGGATTAGTAAGAAAGAAGGCTCAACACATAATCTGCACATACTTTTAGCAGACGTCCCCATTTCCACCTTCAACCTGCTCTACTGTTTGAGGATCTGTGCTATTGATTTCCTGCAAACAATGAGCGATGTGGGCTTGTTTGGATTTCTACATAACCAACCAAAAAATACCAAAAAGCCAAATGCTAAACTCAAAAGACAAATGTGATACTGTAGACTCAGCTTTCGCATGGATGGATGGATAACTTAATACACCATATGCACCAACAGAATGCTCAAAAAACATTACCTTCTGGACATAAGTTGGTGGACGAGAGCATTTTAATTGCAAGAAAATCCATCCCCCAACTTTAATCTCATCGTAAACCTGCAGAAAATGTGGTTACCTTTTAAACTCATTCCCTACACAATATATTAAATTCTTAGACTGCCAAAAGTAGTGTAAATAAAGTCCATTTTAGTGGTATTTTCACACGTAAATTTAATCTAGTAGTCAAAGTAGTAGCATATTGGCAACATTCCATAACGGAATACGGAACGATTTAAGGATTTTGAAAGCTTTTTCCATTGCAAAGTATCACCTAAGTGAATAGACAACATTGATTAATGACACCACTAGGCCGATGCAGAGGAAGTGGGGATGGGCCCAATATCAAACAGCACTCAAACATTATGTTTTATATCATATTATAATCTGCAATACCTAAACACAAGAACAAATTACAGATCCAGTAATACTCAGACATTATAAAGGATAATAAACCTCACATGAAAGCGCATATCTTTGTACCCAAACTACTCACACATGCAGACACAAATAACTCAGCAAAGGTCACAGTCTTATGCTACTATCGACCTACACTCATCTTTCTATTGTAATAAAAACTAAAACATTACATCCTCAAGACAACTCAAGCCTAACAGCAGAGTTACTGCAGATCCCAGATCTGTGAGGGTGCAGGGGCCTATTCCTACATCCCTGGGACCTCAGTGATGTTGCCATTCCAGATCCCACACCTGCAGTCAAACAAGGTCACCTAGACTGTGGTGTGCTAGGGCGATTTTAGGGTTACAGAACACTAGGGTTTCAAAAAAAAAATCACTCATTCGATGGTGAAAGCATTCAATAGCACAATATAACATGGTCCACAACAATATCACTGTCTATAACACAATATAACAATATTACTATTCAGTCAGCGATATCACTGTTCATTTGCACGTATAATCTCAAACTTCAAATAACTCACGGCGAATCCCAAGTCCCGCAGAATATAGTCTATGGAATTTGCGGCTACAGAAAATTTAATAAGCCACCATTACGCTATTGAAATGAGCTATGTTAATTTGACCATCTATCGTGCACGAAGCTTTACTGGGAAGGAACACGAATTATTCCAGATACTTGCGATGTTGTTTGTGAAGATAGTAGTTGCTCGTGTTGTGCGAAACCTGTATCGTCGCTGCAGGGTTGCTCTTCAGTCAGCTGCGGAGTTCTAGTGGGCCACGATGCCTAGCCACAGGATGCCTTCGTGTTCCTGGAGAACTCGCTTACGCGCAGTCTCTTCTTTTTTTTGCCGTCGCGAGTGTGCAATTCTAATCGGTCGTGTCTTCGTGTGCTAAGAAACTGTCAAGATTATACCCACGGACCAAACTCAGAAAACCTCCGTTTCAGCTGGCTTCAGGTGTCCGAATGGCTTGGATAGAGAACAAGGATCGCGTGTCGCTTCAGACAGAAATTGTTCTAGGACTGATAAATGGATTTGTTCCTGACTTCGACCCTCTTCAGGCGTTCCTCAATCCGCTTCAATGCCTCTACAATTATTCTAAGAAATTCGGTCTGTTATAGCCTTTGGACAGTCCCTCGCATTCACCCCCGCATCTCAGATCATGCATACATAGTAACCCTTCAATTCTGCATTTACCCAAGTCAACTTGTGCGATTTCAGTATGATTTCGGTCCTGTGACAGATTAAACAAATCTTCCGAATGGCCACAGGATAGTGCGAAGGTAGTGTCAGAAGAGAAGTCCAATTTCAGAGGTTATGACGACATACTTCAGCACATACCGTTTGAGGAGAATTGACATAGGCACAAATTCAGGACTTCGACCTGCTCCAGAATTAATCCTCTACTGCCTTAAACGAATTATCTAGCCTGAGAGAAGAATGTGAATTTCCTGTTTTAACCTTCTACCAAAAAGAAAGATCTTGATAATCTGTAGCCGCTATTTAATAAGCCCTCGGAGCCTCATGCTCAAAGAAAACCGAGATAATTGATCCAATCCCATGATGATCCAAATGAATTCAACCCTCTTGAATTTATAGATTTCATTGACAGGATTCTTTCCTTAATTAATTGAGTAAAATTTACTCCAAACCGCAACTTTGGGTTTCTCTGCCAAGCTGCCCCAAAACTTGCCTATACATTGAGTATTTTGGGGATTTCCCCTTTATCAATGACTTTAACCTACAGGGATCAATAGGCTACTTCGTCTCATAGGACATTAATTTTTCGGGAACATTACAGTCTCCCCTTCCAGAGATTGCTTGTCCTCCGGCAATGACAAATCCTGTTGCCACCGACTTTGTTCTCCTTCTTTGATGTTAGAAATCAGATCAGGTGGATGTTCAGTCATTTTGATAGCTTCATGAAATTCATGCTTCTAATAAACATGGTGATCAGAACTTGCCCAATGTTTCTTTCCTGTGTCTTTGGCTACAACAGTAGTTCTAGATATTGACTTCCCAACATATCGGGTAGGCATATTTATATGTTGTTTAATAGTCATTTGCCTAACCGTATCCCTTGCAAGGGTACTGCACATTTCATTGGAGCTTCTGGCTGGGCATGGCAACACCAAGTCTGCAAGGTCTTTCTCTATTGCAAAACACTGATTCTGGAAGAAGCCTCCCACATCCGAATCATTGAGTGAAGTATAATATGATCTTCAATCCTTCTTACAGTCTGAACCTTTCTCTGCAACTTCCTCTTCCTCAGGAGCTGCCTCTAACAAACAGCTATGATGCTCCCCACATATTGATGGCATTTTCAGTTTTGGAAATAGGCCAGTGGGTTTGGTGTTCTCATTCAACAAGCGTTGGCCAAGATTTGGATCGAGGATAAATTTGTTCATGAAAACTTCAAGCATTGCTGACGGGCATTGCATCAAATTTCTAATGGTTTCATGGCCATTTGATTCTGATACTCCAGATTGGGAACAATCTCCTACAATTTCAAACATCTCTTTACCACTCACAAAAGATAAAGCAGATTCATCAGTCCAGTAAGAGAATTCAGAGTTCATAAAAAATATGAATTCTCCAATGATTGTTTTCTTGTATTGAAAAACTGTTTGAACCAGACTTGGAGAGCACAACTTATGAAACAGAGATACAATCCTGAAATGATTGACAATAGCAAATATCGTTTGCTTCAAGGGCTTCCTGTAAAGTAAGTTTTGGAGCAACTTTATGTCATCAATTTTGACACCGTTCTGAATGTTTCTAATGCAGATGGAAGTTGGACATATATCTGGACAGTGAAACTTATTTGATGATGCTGCTGTAGATAAGAATAGTAACAGGCAAGAAAGTGGTGCGAGTGAATTGTAATAAAAGAAGAGCTGCCAAGTATGGAAGCATTGGTATCTATGGAGCAGTTTAGTGCACGTGGTGTTGATTTGTGCTAGCATCGGATGTGCTCTAGCCATGAAAATTGGTGGAGAGGCTAAAGCACATAAGATCTCCAAGACCCAGAAATGGTTTGGGGAAATTCCACCCGGTTGAAGAAATATTAAAATCATTAATATTTTAATGGAGTTCCTAAGTCTAAACTTAGGAAAATTAAAATATTAATGCTTATTAATATAAAATTGAGTCAGAAGGTTCTAAATGACGAGGATCAAGCCAAATCTAATCTTAGCTGTTGATTAGGGACTTAATCTCGGCTGTTGAAGATTCAACAAGAAAAGTATAAGAGGAGGCTTGAGGGTCAGTTGGAGATGCACCAAGATTGATCAGTGAGTTCGATTTTCTGGAGCGGGGCTTGCTAAGAAAATTCGAACAAGTGATCTATGGCAGCGAGGGGCAGTGAGTACATAGCAAAGAGGCAGAGATAGGTCTAGAGGGTCAACGCAGTGACCAAAGAGGCTGACGCAGAGGCAGTGAGAGCTACGCAGAGGCAACAGGAGCCACGCAGAGGCACCTGGGGACTGCGCAGAGGTTGAGGGGCCTGCGTGGGTGACGCAAAGGGCCAAAGGGCTGATGTAGAGCCAAGAGGAAGCACCGAAAGGATTTTCGTGGGGCAAACTAGCGCTGAGAGGCTGAATATCTGTCTCCGAGAAGAGGTATTACTGCCATGTAACAATCTCTGTTGGGTAAGCCATTTTGGCACCCTAGTTGTACTCAAGAATCTGCATAATAATAAAACTCTCAGAACTGTTGCACCAGTTTTCCCACATTGGGTTTTTCCGGGGACGATTGTCCAACAATAATTGGGGGCCTTGTGTGTTTGTCTCAGTATTTCAATTGTTGATCTGTATATGAGTTAAGGTTGTATGTGTTTGTTTCAGTATTTATATTTATAAATAACTTGTTAATGGAATAAACAAGTAGGAGAAATAAATCAAATAACGCAGTGGGGGTTTCTAACGTGTCAGACTTGGAAATTTCAACATGGTATCAGAGCGTTGCAGATCGCAAGAAGACTGAAGGCATCAACAATATCAGAAATTTGCAGCAGTAGCAACTGTCCTGAGAGATAGAGCTGCTCCTATGCAAAAGACAGCAGAGAAGAAGTGACGCGGAGGGCCTGCTTCATCATTTCGAGCCAAAGAGAGGGCCAGGGCAGAGGCAGAGAGAGGCAGAAGAGGCTCACGAAGAGCCACGTCATCCTACTCAGCCAGGTAGGCTTGACGCAGTTGGCCAAAGGAGTGATTCAGCCTTTGTTGGGATTGCGCAGAGCTGGAAGGCTCAATTTCTTCAGTTGTCGGGGCCTAGGGAGCTGTGGGCAGATTGTGGATTAAAACCTGTGGGGTGTTGTTTTTGCCGAAGCAGAACGGTACCTAACGAGACAGAACCAAGGTAGAGGGAGTTAATACCTTGATGGATTTCTAGCCAAGAAATTCAAATCCGAGTTGGATTGGAGAGGAGCAGTTCGACATTTGGCACGAAGATTTCCAGCAGGGAAATCAGGACTTAGAGGGAGATTTCTAGGAGGGAAGTCGAAACTCAGAGGGAGTCCAGAAGAGGAGCAGATATGGCAGTGAACGGATTGAGGGATCAGGACAGGTTGGACGGGGCTTCCAACTTTGTCATCTGGAAGACCAGGATCCTGGCAGTCCTGGACAAACATCGCATCAAGGGCTTCACCTTGAGAACCGTGGCTATCCCGTGGACCCAGTTGATAATGAGAAGTATGAGGATGCAATGGCGAGGGCAAAGTGCATAATTCTTGACGGGGTTAAGGGTCATGTCGTACCACATATTGCTGAAAAGAACACGGCAAAAGAGATGTGGGATACTTTGACGACATTGTATCAGGGCACTTCTGTGCAACGGAAGATGCTATTGGAGAATCAGCTGCGAACGTATTAGATGCAGAAGGGGGAGCAGATAGATCTATTCCTCCTTGGATTGTAGGAGATTCGTGACCAACTTACTTCCATAGGTGTCACGCCGATCAGGAGTTCATGGTGAGGATCGCCCTGAATGTAGTCTCCGAGGAGTGGGAGACATTTGTCCAAGGCATTTTGGGCAGAGTTATTCTTCCAGGATGGGAAGAGATGTGGGCAGCTCTTCGCCAAGAAGAGATCAGACGATTGACCAAGATGAGGAGTAGTGGGAAGGGAAGTCGAATCAAGAAAGAGGAGGAGGATGTGGCTCTAGCATCTATGGGACAACAAGGGAAGAGGAAGAAGAAGGATATCTCCAAGGTGAAGTGCTTCCATTGTGGGGAGCTGGGTCATTATGCATCCAAGTGTCCTAGGAAGAAGAACAAGGGAGAGGCTTCTGACTTCAAGGCAGCTCCGACTAAGGTGGAAAAAGCAGTGCAAACTGATGATGATTGTGCCATGAGTGCTCATGCACCTCTAGAAAAGAGGTGGGGAGACAGAGAGTTGTAGTTGAGAGGACTACAAAAGGAGGGCAGAATCCTTGAGGTGTCCAAACTTTTGGATCACATCCAACTACGGGAGCCCTTAATGATAATAGCAGGATGAGGAATGTCGAGTAGAAGCAAGACGCGATGGAGCGACAAGGCAGGTAGTACTAGAGTGCAGGGGTTTGTAGCAGTGCAGTGGAGGTTGCAGTAGTGTGAGAGGCACAGAGGTGTTTGCAGTGGCGAGAGGAAGTAGAGGGAGCACAGGATAGCAACAAAGGGAGCACGGGATCAGGAGGCTTCCGGACTGACAAAGATGTCAGAATTTGGGTAGATCAATTACTTACTTCTCAGTAACTGAATTGCAGTGCAGTAGTTAGCAGTGGCAGTGTTATGGGCAGCATGTTGAGAGGGAGTTGCAGTCAATGTTTTTAAAACCGGAACCGGTGATCGGACCGGTCCACCTAATGAACCGGTTTACCGACCGGAACCGGTCTAACCGGGACTGGTTTGGTCTAAACGAACCGGTTTTAGAAAAATACATTAAATAATTATTTTTTAATGAAAAAAACTGTTTTTAAGTTTTAAAACCATGATTCCAAGCCAATAGAGACAAAATATGCAAAGATTGCTCATTTATATACCATGTAAAGGTGAATATATCAAAATGGCACCGAGTGCAATACATATCATCGACAAAATACATAAGCAGTGAGGCTCTAAATGGCCTCTAGAGTGCAAAAACAAAGCCTACAAACTATGGGGCCAGTGGCCTACTACAAGATTTCAGTCTAGACTCTACATATATGATAATAGTAATACTATAATAGTGATCAACATTATCACTTGAAGTTGAAACTTCTCATGAGTCTCAGTCATCATGATCAAAGTTCAAACTCAGTTGGTTGAGTCTCCACTCCCAAACTTTGCAGTCACTAACTTCTCTATTGGTTCAATGACTCGAGTCTCAAACTTCTGACGGTATTCTGCCCTAATATGCCCTATTATTTCATTTGGTGCTCCGCATGGCTTTACCTGGCCTCCTATCCCAGCCAAGTGTTGCTTGAACCTGTTAATACCCCCTCCTTGAATGGATTTTTGGCAATATTTGCAGATCATTTTGCCATCAATCATATCACAATGATCCCATGCAGTATCTCTGGCTTTTGGAGGCATGATGACAGCTACACACTATCTCCAAAATAGCTCCAACTCCAACTCCAAGATGACTACTTCAGCAAAAACTCCACACTCCAAGCTCACAAACAAACTCACAAACACTCCAAATTAGTTGTGTGAGACAAATGAAAGTGAGAGGGGTCTCTTATAGCGAAGGAGAGGGTGTTTTTGGAGGGAAAACAGCTTTAACTCCCCCCCAAAACCCCTAAACCACAAACTGAAAACCGCTTTCTTATGTTTCGGTGGGCGTGACCATAAACCGGCCGGTTTAGGATGGAACTGGCCGGTTTGCTACAAACCGGCCGGTTCCGTCCTAAACCAGCCGGTTTTGGACCAGTTAGGGCACATTTTAGGCGAAAGAGGGGGTCTGACCGGGTTTTTAGGCCGGTTCTGACCGGCGGCCTTGCTAACCGGCCGGTCAGACCGGTAACCGGTTTTTGTGGCCGGTTTTTAAAACACTGGTTGCAGTACAGATGTAGCAGCAGCAGTGTCATGGGCAACAGTACAGGAAGCAACAATGCAGTGGATGTTGGGTAGCAGGCCAAGCATCAGCACAGGTACCGATGCAAAAGAATCAGTGTGATGTTTCAGTGGTGGAGCATTACTAGAGCACATTCCTCACTAAAAGGGAGTGTTGATTTGTGGTAGCATCGAATGTGCTCTAGACATGAAAATTGGTGGAGAGACTACGACACATAAGATCTCCAAGACCCAGAAATGGTTTGGGGAAATTCCACCCGGTTGGAGAGATATTAAAATAATTAATATTTTTAATGGAGTTCCTAAGTCTAAACATAGGAAAATTAAAATATTAATAGGTATTAATATAAAATTGGGTGAGAAGGTTCTAAATGACGAGGATCAAGCCAAATCTAATCTTAGCTATTGATTAGGGACTTAATCTCCGTCGTTGAAGACTCAACAGGAAAAGTATAAGAGGAGGTTTGAGGGTTAGTTGGAGATACACCAAGATTGATCAGTCAGTTCGATTTTCTAGAGTGGGGCTTGCTAAGAAAATTCGAACAAGTGATTTGTTGCAGCAAGGGGCAGTGAGTACATAGCAGAGAGGCAGAGATGGTGCCAGAGAGTCAGCGCAGTGACCAAAGAGGTTGACGTAGAGGCAGCTAGAGCTATGCAGAGGCAGCAGGAGCCACGCAGAGGCAATTGGGGACTGCGTAGAGGCTGAGGGGCTTGCATGGGTGATGCAGAGGGCCAAAGAGCTGACGCAGAGAGTCAAAACGCTGACGCAGAGGGTTCAAGAGCCACGTTGAGGCTAGCAGGGCTGATGCAGAGCCAAGAGAAAGCGCCGGAAGGATTTTCGCGGGGCAAAGTAGAGTTGAGAGGTTGAATATCTCTCTCCAATAAGAGGTATTATTGTCGTGTAACAATCTTTGTTGGGTGAGGCATTTTGGCACCCTAGTTGTACTCAAGAATCTGCATAATAATAAAACCCTTAGAATGTTGCACCAGTTTTCCCGCATTGGGTTTTTCCGGGGACGATTGTCCAAAAATAACAGTGTCCCTTCTGTGTTTGTCTCAGTATTTCAGTAGCTGATCTGTATATGAGTTAAGGTTGTTTTTGTGTTTTCAATATTTATATTTATAAAAAACTTGTTAATGGAATAAACATGTAGGAGAAATAAACCAGATAATGCAGTAGGGGTTTCTAACATGTCAGACTTAGAAATTTCAACACGTGGATGTGTGAAGTTAGTTTGTGCTAGAGAGAGCTCCATTTAGTAGGTTATTTAAGGGTACCCATGACAACCATGGTACACAACGACCACCATTATTTTCTATCAATTTGCCCCGAATAGCAGAAGAAGCTTCAACCAACAAAACTTTGATTATCCCTGGGATCACAAACTGAGTTGAGAATATCTTGTAAAAGTAAGTGCCCAGGAAGAGGTAAAAGGGCCTTCAATTTTGTATTATTTAATTGTTCAAGTCGAAGGTCAATGTTGTTACTTCCAACAAAATCTTGTGCCATTCCAATAATTGTGCTAGCAAGACTCTGCTCATCGTGATGGTAAGCAAAATGCTCCGAGACATAACTCAAGAATTGAGCCACCTTTGCTTGCGTAACAAAATTTCTTTTGAAAGAACAAAACAATATTTTCCTTTGTCCTAGTTTCAAACCATTAACCATGGATGGAATGGATCTTTGCAAACCAGCAATGGAAAATAGGAATAGTTAATCTGGTCCAAATGTGTTCTCGGCCCTAAACGTCTTAGCCACTTCTCTTTGGCCTCTATTTTCCTATTGTTGAAGGCCAATTCAATTGCATCTCCAACTTCCTCATTAATCCACATGAAGTCTTTTTTATGTCTGTCCAAATTTTTAAAATATTCTTTCCCAAGTTCTTGTACCGACCCCTTTATAGTACTTAATGGTCCATCTTGATGCTAATCCACCCATAGATTTTCTCCATGATTCATACTTAGGCATGGTATAGAAAGACAATAACCGTCCATCTTTATGGGTTGCTTTGACAATAGGAGTAATACATTCAACAAGAAATGAGGGAATCTTGAATATGGATGGCCGGAAAGCGTGTATGAAGTTGATCAACAATCCTTTGATGTGTGAACCATCATGATTTTGATCTGTCATAATCATAAGATGGCCATTTATCATAAATTTGACACTGTCATATTCCTTTCCATGCTGTAGACCAAGGATTTGCTTGATATGTCGAATCTCAGCATTTTCCACGATCTATTTATGGTTGGTTTCCCTTACATTCAACAACTTACCTCTGAGAGGAAATGCACCATAATGGTTTCGACCAACAATAGCCAACCCTGCCATCGTAAGGGCCTTAGCTGACTCTCCCTTTGTTAAAATCAGAGTACATTTCTCAGAATTCTTGCTCCCTGTATCATTTGCATCATCAACCTTATACCACTTATTTGAGAGAGATGGCCTAATAACAGTGTAGTAATGCCCATTCAGAATACCCCTGCTGTGGGTCAATGTACTATGAAGAATATGCAATTTACATACACTTATGTTTGCATCTAGAGGAAGATATTTTCCATCAATTTGCCCATCTATTACCTTCCCAGAGAAGGGAATAGGTTCACCGTCTTTTCCATAAGCATCACAAACAACACTAGTAGAGATGGGGATTCTAGCACTGTTCGATATGTAGAGCCCATCATTTTACCAGCCAACTTCAGAGAGTTTTCAGTGCTTGGTACAACAAGTTGCTGCTTTATGGTGTCCCCTTCCTTGATAAGACCACCCTATTCCCTATAATTTAGCCAACTTCTTTCACCTTTATTGGTAATACAATTACTTTCAGCATTGCTACCACTAGCTATGGTTTGCTTTTTAGAATTTTCCTTCTTTTTAGGAGGATACAACCATGTCCATGCTTTTGTCTTTGCTTCGATTTCCCTTGTACTTTGTTTAGCAACGTTGGGCTTGTCATTAGAATCATTTGATTTGTTTTTCTTGCTCAACTCCTCCAATTTTGTAAGAGCCACCTTGTTCCAGAATTGCAAATTCTTTATACTTTCCTCTCATTGCTTTTCCAGCTTCCCCCACGATTCAATGTACTCCTTACCAAAAATCACTTCCAGTTGGTACATCTTCACACCTCCTCCAAGCTGGTAGGATTACAACTCTGATACCAATGTGGTGTGTGTTACCGATTGAACTAGTAGGGGTCCTAAAGGGAATCCTAAAGGGGCAACTACTAGGACAAGAGACACAATGGAGACTTAGCCCACTGTCACCTCAGTTAAGGCTCCCTACTCTTTACGGACTTTCACCGATGGGAGGAGACTCGATATGAGGACTCACTTACAAAGAATATATCAATGCAATGGATAAGAAGTGATTTCAATCGCCATTTCCAAGGAGAAACTCAAAATTAGGGCTTGTTTGCTTTGTAAGCAAGGTGTTGAATTTTTCTAAGAAAGGTTGATGAGGATTTGAGGGTTAGGTTTAGGGAATATGTCATGCAATGGAGCTTCCTATTCCTCAAAACCCTTATGGAACTTGGATTCCTAAATGATCCTTGAAAAGTTAGCTTTGATAGGAAACGGGATCACACTGGACCAAATAGACCCCAGGTTAGGTCAAGCGAGAGGGTTTAGCAACCAATGATAAGCTTGACCTAATCAAGGAAGAGAAAGAGATCAATGAGAAAATTTCAATGAAAGGTGGCACAATTATCCCTATGAGGCAACTAACTTAAGGAAAACCAAGGGCAAGAATTGGTCTTTGAGCTAGGGCTTGTGATATCTCAAGATCCCACTGTCAGAATCTCATGAAATTTGGAGGGCTTCTTGAGGACACACCAACACAGTTGTGTACCAAAAATCAAAGTATTTGGATGGCTAGATTGTGAGATATTCGGTGCCCTAGGTGACCTATGGGGCTAGACCTAGAAAGAAGAGGAGAAGGTGGAGAAAAATAAGTTTTAGGGTGATCACCTATGGTAGATTAGTGCCTAATCCTTTGAGGAGATTGGAGTCATGAATGATTATGAATTCAGATTTGATTTTCTTGGTCAAGGAGGCCTTAAAGGCAACGTCACTTAGCACTAGGGCAAAGAAGAGCAGCTTCAAAGACTTTATACTTCGTTTTGCAAAATAGATGGCTTATCAAAATAAATTTCAACCATGAAATATCCCTAGGAACATTCACTCATCATACATGAAGCATCACTATCTAGAAACGAAATCTCCACAACTTTGCAATAATAGATGCAGCAAATTAGCCCTAGAATAGCGAAATCCCACAACAATGTATGTGACAAAAATAGAGCAAAGAATAGCATTAAAATTGCACTTACATGTATTAGAGTATATCCAACCATCAAAAATTTGTCAAACAAAGCTCCAAGATAGAGAAAATGATCCAAACATCAAAATTCATTCCATGCTCCAAAATTTCGTCCACCAAGAAGGATAGCGAAGTTCTCTAAAGAGATACAAGCCCAACCCAGTGATGATGCTAAAATGAATTCACATCACTTGTATTTATACACTTCTAATGAGACTCATTTAGCTAATTAGGCCTACATTAGCCCCTACAATAAAATAATGTGCAAAATAATTAACTTTTGCTGACAAGCCCACCAAACTAGCTCATAAACAAAAGAATAAGCCTCTCAAGAGATCGAATAATGAATAGTGCATGTCGTTGGGCCTTGGAAAAGGCCTAATGGAGTCCATATGTGCCATAATGTGTAGTTGAACTCCCAAAAGCAGTGGACAAGGAGTTGGCCGCTTGTAATAACATGTGGTGCTCCAAATGACAAGTGGGGGCACACAAGTGTCCTCATGGGTCTCCAAACAAATCAAAGATGCATGTAGATCCCCTTCAAGGCCTAGGATGATGGTGTAGATGATGCCACATCATCGTGCAAGTCCTGGATCATGTGCCAAGTGTACGGTGCAACTCTGGGGCCAACTAGGCATGATGGATCACGTGCATCTTCTTTGCCCAATAAGTGAACCACGAACAATCCCTGAATAGATGTGGGGATCCATGGAATGTTGTCTACTACTATGGAGGCCCACGGATCTCTACACACTCTACATGTGCCAATGTATCCCTTTGGGGTCATGACCCCGTATAGGGAGACCAAACCCAAATGGAAATCACCTGCAATCCTGCATAAGATCCAATGTGTCCACGTGCCTTCTAGCACACCAAGTCATTAAAGAAATCAAGTAAAAGAGTTTATAAACCATGGATAACAAGTGAGCAATTCATAATGGCATGCCCTTCCATAGTGGGCTTTGGCATGTGCTAATGTCACCCAGCCAATGTTGCACGAAGCGGAAGCGGGGACGCCGAAACGTCATTTTCCAAAAATCTAGGAAGCGTAGCGTCTGCGGAAGCGTCTGCTATATATATATATTTTTATATTTTTTTGCATTTATACTCAAAACAAACATCCCAAATACCAAAT
>APFE031358156.1:300911-337491 GCA_000404065.3 Pinus taeda
TGGAAGCGTACGGGAAGCGTACGCTTCCTCCTCCGAAGCGCCAGCCAGGAAGCGTCTAAAAATGTCGAAGCGGCGCTTCCGAATTCGGAAGTGCCGCTTCTGGCCAAGCTTCCTAGGCGCTTCCGTACGGGACACGCTTCGAGGCTTGGAACCGGGGGGGGGGGCGCTTCGTGCAATTATGCTCCAAGCTCCAAATAGGATTAAACAGGCATCCTATTAGGTGGTTTCTACCTCTAAAGGGGGTGGTATGTCTATGGTACATCCTTCAAATGGTGGTGGCATGTGGCATAATGATGGAATGGAGTAGGGAATGAAAGGAGGCAACCTAGATCACATTCCATGGTACAAGGGTAGCTAATGAAAGGGAAGCCCACACTTGGGCAAATAATGTGTAGGAGAGAGCAATCGTAGTGCATGAGTTACCCCGACCTTGATTTTTCAACCCTTCTTAATATGCCTATTGCCTTTTTGTGATTTTCTTTGGTTAACTGCTCGAGACTCTAGGTAATGAGAGCATGATGCGTAAAGTATAGCAGTGGATACCCCCTTATAAGGTGGGGCAGTTCATCACCCATCGAGAGTTGGGACAATCATGGATTCCTGAATGATAAAGGAGGCTCATCAAGGGCCATGTAGGACCCAGGGTGATGGCCATGGAATGGGATAGAGCTCTGTTATAGTGGCTACAACCACCCTCCAAAATTTTGCCTTAGCCTATTTTGGAGCCTCCCTACCAACCCTCACAGCAGCTTGCCTTGCTTCGTCAAGTCCTTAAGCTTCAGTGTCTTTCTTGCTCAAAGGCACTTGTCGATCACAGTTTGATCTTTTCCCTTCATAAGTTGCTCACCCGGACTTGGTCCAGCTGCACGCTGAGTAGCTTACCAGTGAAATTTGCGCATTTCTGGAGGGCAACCAGCCATTCCCTCCAGGAATTGCGGAATACCCTCTGATAGTCTACTGGGCTCTAGGATTGCGCAATCCTGCTAGCCAACCCTCCCAGCAGGAATTGCGCAATTTTTCCCATCAACAGGCAGTTCAGCCCAGGATTTGCGCAAATTTGGGCAGCAATCCGCTATTGGACCCAGAAATTGCGCAATCCCCTTGGGCAGCCAACCCAGCTTACAGTCAGGAATGCGCATTTTCCCCAAGCAGTTGAGCACTGGCATGCATGGACAGTGAGGTTGACTAGTTCCACCCGGGACCGAGGAAACTTGACTTGATCTTCCCGGAATAGCAAGAGACAACATGCAAAAGACATCCCATGATTCAGGGAGCTATTTTTAGCAGCCGGGGTTACATGCAAAGTTGTTTTAGAAGTTTCCCTCCAAGTGTCGCATTTTCCTAGATTTGTGGCATGTGCGTCCTGAGACCAAACTTATTTATTCGACGAATCAGAGCTCATTCATTGACATCGATCTTGGAGCTCTGACATCCCACAGCACATCCAAGACTCTTCGACACATTTGGCTCAGCTATTCACGAGTAAGTGGCCTCAACTTGTCTTTTTCAACATTTCTGTCGCTTTTTGTGTATTCGCCTGTGTGAGCGCTGTTTGCTTGATTTCTTTGAACACCTACTGTCATTTACATATATTCTAGCTTATCCTAGCTTTGTTTCAATTTTCGTTGCTATCTCACTGCTCTCGCATGCATGAAACTGTTTTGCACGGACATTCGCCCAACCGACGAACAACCTCACCCACATGCATGTTGATTTGTTTGCTCAATCTTCCATTCATGTTTTGCATGCACTGTTTATCACTTCTGTTATCACTTAGTGTCGCCATGCATTTCATCGACTTGCTTTCAGTTCGGGCCAACCTTGGCCCGGTCTCTGCCTTCACCAAGGCTGCATTGCACAATCTGGATAAGGAAGGCTTACCTTCCCCTCCAAATTTGCGCATTCTGGCCCAACACTGGCCTCCTGGATTGAATTGCGCATTTCTGGAGGTTAGTGGCTTCTTGGCCCAAAAAATTGCGCAAATTTGTCCCTGGGCCAGCAGTGTTTCCCAGCAGGAATCACGCATTCTACAATCCCAGCAGCCAACTGCACAACTGGATTGCACATTTTGCAGTTCCAGTGGTCAATTAATCTCCCAGCAGCCTGGATTGTACCTTGTGCAATCTTGGCAGTCAGTGTCTTGACCTCCTGGCCGAAATTGCGCAACCTTCATGATCATTCACCCAGGTATGTTGCAAGTTAGTTCTCATGTTCATTTTGGTTTTCGACTAGCAAATTGCTTGCTATGAGTGTTGCCATGTCTCCAAGTGTCACAGGTGTTCACTTGCCTCTCAACAGTACAGGTACAATGGTTTCCAAGAGAGCAAAGACGAAGACACCGTTCAGAGCACGCTTGGGGATGCAATCGATCAAGTGTCCATGGGCTTACCTACTCACGAAGACATCAAGTTGTTCGTGGACAAGGACATCAAGCAGCAGCATCACATCGAGCAGCATCATGAACAGCAACTGAAGGCAGCATATCAAATGCAGCGAACGCAACAAATGGAGCGAATGCAAGAGGAAGGTTGAGAACATATAGGCAGAGCAAAGTTGCAAGATCAAGCAGATCCACTGATAATGAAAGCAACTTTGGAGACTCAGGCTATGAAGTGACGGCGCAACATGATGGCGCGAAGGCAGAAGATGGAACAAAGAAAGAGTTGCCTGTGCCGAAGCAGCAACTCAGGAAGAACATGAAGTTGCACGGACAGACCAATGAGTTGCAGCAGGAACATGAACAACAGTGGGTGCAACATGCACTCACGGATGAAACTGCGCCAATACAAGTTAAGGATCCATCCCAGCAGCTGACACAGAGCAAACATGGTGAGCAGTGTTGTTGATCGCATGCAAAGGATCCAGCAGCATGCATGTCGTTGAGCGCACGCATGCAATCCAATCCATTCAACACACTCACCAAGGCGAAGACAAGAAGCAACTCCAACTGGGGTTGAACATGCACTTCAGCAAGTTGATGCGCCTGACCACCAACACACACTTGAAGATCACCATTGACACCATGCATCAGTGCGTTGTCAGTTCAACCATACCCAAGAAGACCATGCACATGTTAGCAGACGTGTTGGATGATGGGGCCGAACCAATGCACCGGTCGCAACGGAGGCAAGAGTTCGCTTCAGCAAGATGTTACCATGAGGTGCATGCACACCATCATGGACGACCAAGCTTGGCATCAGCTCACCAGCCTCACCATCACAAGCATGTCAAAGAGTTGGTCTCAGGCTCTCAGCACAGTGGACCGAGTGTCAATGATGTCTTGCAAGGCTTGCTCAAGCCATGTTGTCTCACATGAGTACATGTGCATTGTAATGTTCAGTCATGTCAAGTGTAAGTCGAGTGTCAACAGTTGGATGTAATAGTCATAGAGTAGGTGAAGAGTCATGAGGGTAGTTGAATTGTCACAAAGAGGAATGTCTAAGGGTCACCCCACCCTTTGCTATAAATAGTCCCTCATAACTCATTGTAAGGGCTTTTGGTCAGCCAAGCTTCTACTAAGACTATCTTGAAGAAGGCTTCGACAGTATTGTAATGCGCCTTGGCTTCTCCACTACACGGAGTTAGTACATCTCTTTGGAGGAGCAGGCGGATGTGGCTGTAACGTTCTACTGATAACGCTAGCAGGTTTACATGGTGTATTGTATGATTGTGACTTACACTTCTTTATAAATAAAAGCCAACACATTTTCGTGCATATGTTGTTATTATAGTTAGACTGCTCCGGTTGCCTTAATGATGTATGTTGTTTAACTTATATACTTGTGTATGAACTGATTCACATGCAATTCTATGAATCTTGTTGTTAATGTGTTGCATATGTTGTTAATGTTGTCACCATCCCTGTCGACTGCTCTACCGGACACCATACAGACCTTTCTCTGAACCTTGTTATATCAACCGTCACACTCGTCTCGGACTGATCCGTGAGTGTTGTTCATGTTATCTTACCTTGTATGTTGGGACTGCCACATCCATGTCGATTGCTCTGTCAGAAGTTGTGCATGTCTTTTGTGTTGTGTGTTCCTAGCCGAGTTGGGATTGATCCCTTTCAACCTGGAACTCACCTTCACCTTTCTCCCCTTTTGAAGTGTTGGAACCTCTCATATTCATTCCTTGACTCACTACTTCAGTCACACCCTTGCTACTGACAGATTATCTTACTTGCCTATGTGCGACATCGCAGTCAAGGCATTACCTTACGACCCATTGCTGGGACTCCTACACCAAACGGTCTGAGGTCTAATTGGGACTTCTTACTAGGGAAATCCCCTTGACATGTTGGCGGGTCCAGCACCGTCAACATTTCTGGTGCTAGGAGGGCCTGATGACAAGCAGTGTCCTCTCATCCAGTTTTGAACCTTTACATATCTTTCATGGAATCTTGCATTCTTCTTCCCCCGAGGTGTTTTTTGAATCGTGAAGATGTCTCCATCTTGGGGAAGCTTTTCAATCTCTTGTCCACTCACACATATGATGGTGAAGGCGAAGTGGCCTGGCCTGAACACTTACATAACTTCCTTTCCATGATTTATAAGGAAGATGAATTCATTGACGAACAGGTCGGTCTGCTGCTTGCATTCACACTTCACGAATCCCCATTTCGTTGGGTGCTCAGCCTACTGGTTGACACCGTGCACTCGTGTCAGCGCTTCTGTGATCTTATTGAAAACATGTTCCATCATTTTGATCCAGACCATCTTGACCAAAAACTATTACAGCAACAGAGGGCTCTGCATGAATCCGTTATTGATTTTTGGCAGCGCTTCCGTGACTTCCAGTTTCAAGCTCCAAAGAGCTAGATGAAGTTTGCTTATCTCTAGGACTGGTTTGAGTACTGCCTTAAGAAATTTGTCCGTCCCAAGAGAAAGCTTGATGTCAAACCTCGCTCAGCCTTCTTCGTTGATGGAACCTTGCATTCTTCATTGATGGAACCTTGCATTGGAACAAGCAGTGTCCTCTCATCCAGTTTTGAACCTTTACATATCTTTCATGGAATCTTGCATTCTTCTTCCCCCAAGGTGTTTTTCGAATCGTGAAGATGTCTCCATCTCGAGGAAGCTTTTCAATCTCTTGTCCACTCACACATATGATGGTGAAGGCGAAGTGGCCTAGCCTGAACACTTACATAACTTCTTTTCCATGATTTTTAAGGAAGATGAATTCACTGACGAACAGGTTGGTCTGCTGCTTGCATTCACACTTCACGAATCCCCATTTCGTTGGGTGCTCAGCCTACCAGCTGACACCGTGCACTCGTGTCAGCGCTTCTGTGATCTTATTGAAAACACGTTCCATCATTTTGATCCAGACCATCTTGACCGAAAACTATTACAGCAACAGAGGGCTCTGCATGAATCCGTTATTGATTTTTGGCAGCGCTTCCATGACTTACAGTTTCAAGCTCCAAAAAGCTAGATGAAGTTCGCTTATCTCTGGGACTGGTTCGAGTACTGCCTTAAGAAATTTGTCCGTCCCAAGAGAAAGCTTGATGTCAAACCTCGCTCAGCCTTCTTCGTTGATGGAACTGCACAATCCCATGTGGGAGCAGGCACTATCTCAACGGACTGTCTGCCTCCCTTTCATTCAATAGTTCCACCATTTGCCCAATGATGCTAAGGATATGTTCGCACATCTATTCATTCTTCACACCCACCCAACATCACTCAACTTAATTTCCTCGCAGAGTTGGTTGTGAGTCCGAGTTCCCATATGCATTATTTTCTTCGACCTCTGTCTTCGCACCCAGGTGTTCCTCCGGATGATTTTGTCTTGTGTTCATTCATTTCGGACTCTTCACTTGTGAACGAGGAACAACCCACTGACGGAGTTGGTGTTGCACAACCAACATGCGTCGTCATTCATGAAGAGTATGAGTGGGAGCTTGAACATCAACACTCGACGAAGGATAACTCCCTTCCGTCCGAGCCCCCTCCGTTCCTTCCTAGCTTCTTTGGTGAACCTACCATCCATGATTTTGTATGTGTGTCTTCATCTACGGATGCACCCATTGTTGATCACTCATAGGACTCACCGGATGCTAGTCCATTATTCGACAACGGAGAGGATAAGTTATTCATTGAAGATCCACTTTATCCTTCATCTGTCTTTTCCGGAAACACAGAGGATGAGTTCATTCGCTTTTCATCTACCCCTCTGTTTGATTCATCTGATCATGAGGATGTTGAAGAATTCATTGATTTTTCTGATCGTAGCAGTCGTGATCCATTTGCTTCCATTTTTTATCACGATCATGAATCTATCGCAGTTGATCTTTCAAAGCCACCAGTTTATGATGATCTACCTGATGATGAAGTTGAGACACCCAAGACTGTCGAGGCACCTCAACCCAAGCTGATGGTTATGTCAGGTCCTCACTCTCTTGGGGCTAGTCTCACTTCCGATCCTGAAATTGTTCAATCACCCAAGGCTCCTCAGCACTCATCTGGATGCATTGAAGATCTATCTCACACACAGATCACACTTCTTCCACTCGAACTGCACGATCCCATTGCTCATGCATTGGAGGAGTCTTACATTGCAAGCACTCGTGCGTGACACAAGTTATCTTTGTTTCTTTCGTTTGCTTGCATGTCTCAGTGAAGAGTATGCTTTTGCTTCAAAGTTGCACATAATGTCACACAACACCATGATAAGTCCACGGATTGTCCGTCATGCACATGCACTCACTTATGTCTTGTGAGCACTCTGAAACACGAAGTGTGGCTGTTTTCACTGTCATATCTTTCTTGTATGCTGGTCCGCACAACTAGGTTACTCGCGGACCAAGCCTTCACTCACATGGGTCTACCAATGTGTCGGTGGCTGCATTGGAAGTATCACTTCACGTGATCAGGCCCTTGCACCATTAGTGTAAGAGTAGGAGTAGTGTTTACTTACAGTTGTCTGCTTGCATGCTTGTTTGCTTACATGCTTTGTTTGCTTGTTTGTTTGCTCGCTTGTTTGTTTACTTGTTTCGTTTTCGTTTTGGCTTCTGCTCTTGCTTTGCTTTGTTGTTTGTTTCGTTCATTCGTAGGTTAGTTTGCATGAAACCATGTGTGACTCATGAAACGAGTTGGGTAAAGTACAAGAGGGTTTGTACAGTGATCACTACTTGGTTATCTATCATCTTGCCTCTGTATGATGAACTTGTTACTCTTAGTCCATGATACATCGAAGAAAAATACGTACGTTTGAAGTGAACCTTGGTGTAAACACAACGCTTGCGCGCTAACTAGTGTCACCTTCTCTAGTCGATTGTTTTTGGGTTAACCCTTGTCAGCTCAGTCAAGTAGAGTAAGGTGAGGGGGAAACCTTAACAGGCACGTCAGAGATATAATAAACCACTTTTCTGCTGGAACAACCTCCTTTGCTCTCAATAAGTCGGGATCCCTCTTCCGCCTCTGAAATGAATAAGTGCTATGCACAGTAAAAAATGGAAAAATGAAAAGTCAAAAATTGAAAAATGAAAAATGAATAAGGCGAAAGAAGAGAAAGGCTCCCTGCACAAGGAGGTGATGCAAGTAACTCCTCTGGGGTACTGACCAGGCTCGCTGGCAGCAGAGCCATGCTTGTGTTCCTATGTGACTCCATCGGGGTACTGTCCAGACCTACTGGCAGTGGAGCAACAGCAGAGATGAAACTAAGACTCTGACGACTATATTGCTTGTGCACATATATACCCCTCAACCCCAATCGAAACAACTGTGTTGCCTTGGCTTGGAATGTGTGTCAGTCGACCAAGAGTCTGGCAGATGCTACATCTTACAATCAAGTTAGTGTGAAACCGAGGTGAGATAAGAATTGAACAATACTTCATGAGGTGTTAGACTTGCTTTTCACGAACAAGGGTCCATTCAGACAGCTGGAGTTCTACCAGTGTGTCGCCAAGTGTTGTAGCGGCTACAACCACCCTCCAAAATTTTGCCTTAGCCTGTTTTGGAGCCTCCCTACCAACCTTTACAGCAACTTGCCTTGCTTCGTCAAGTCCTCAAGCTTCAGTGTCTTTCTTGCTCAGAGACAGCCTGTCAATCACAGTTTGATCTTTTTCCTTCACGGGCTGCTCACCTGGATTTAGTCCAGTTGCAAGCTAAGTAGCTTCCTAGTGAAAATTGCACATTTCTAGAGGGCAACGAGCCATTTCCTCCAGGAATTGCACAATTCCCTCTGATACCCAGCTGGGCTCCAAGATTGTACAATCCTGCCAGTGAACCCTCCTAGCAGGAATTGCGCAATTTTTCCCATCAACATGCAGTTCAACACAGGATTTGCGCAAATTTGGGCAGCAGTCAGCTGTTGGGCCCAGAAATTGCGCAATCCCCTTGGGCAGTCAGCTCATCTTACAGTCAGGAATGCGCATTTTCCCCAAGCAATTGAGCACTGGCATGCATGAACAACCCGATTAACTAGTTCCACCCGAGACCGAGGAAACTTAACCTACATGCATGCATGACTTGATCTTCCCAGAATAGCAAGAGACAACATGCAAAAGGCATCCCATGATTTAGGGAGCTATTTTTAGTAGCCGGGGTTACATGCAAAGTTGTTTTAGAAGTTTTCCTCCAAGTGTCACTTTTTCCTAGATTTGTGGCATGTGCGTCCTGAGACCAAACTTATTTATTCGACGCATTAGAGCTCATTCATTCACATCGATCTTGGAGCTCTGACATCCCACAGCACATTCAGGATTGCTCAACACATCCGGCTCAGCGATTCACGGGTAAGTGGCCTCAACTTGTCTTTTTCAACATTTCTATCGTTTTTTGTGTATTCACTTGTGTGAGCCTTATTTGCTTGATTTCTTTGAACGCCTGTTGTCGTTTACATATATTCTAGCTTATCCTAGCTCTGTTTCAATTTTCGTTGCTATCTCACTACTATCGCATGCTTGAAACTGTTTTGCATGGAAGTTCGCCCAACCGGCGAACGGCCTCACCCACATGCATGTTGATCTGTTTGCTCAATCTTCCATTCATGTTTTGCATGCACTGTTTATCACTTCTGCTATCACTTAGTGTCGCCATGCATTTCATCGACTTGCTTTCAATTGGCCATCGGCAAGTTGGGCCAACCTTGGCCCGATCTCTGCCTTCACCAAGGCTGCATTGCGCAATCTGAATAAGGAAGGCTCACCTTCCCCTCCAGATTTGCGCATTCTAGCCCAGCACTGGCCTCCTAGACTGAATTGCACATTTATGGAGGTCAGTGGCTGCTTGGCCCAAAAATTTGCGCAAATTTTTCCCTGGGCCAACAGTCTTTCCCAGCAGGAATCACGCATTCTACAATCCCAATAGCCAACTGCCCAACTAGACTGCGCATTTTGCAGTTCCAGTAGTCAGTGAGTCTCCCAATAGCCCGGACTATGCCTTGTGCAATCTTGGAAGTCAGTCTCCCGACCCCCCGGCCGACATTGCACAACCTTCATGATCATTCACCCAGGTATGTTGCAAGTCAGTTCTCATATTCATTTTGGTTTTCGAGTGACAGATTGCTTGCTATGAGTGTTGCCATGTCTCCAGGTATCACACATGTTCATTTGCCTCTCAACAGTATAGGTACAATGGGTTCCAAGAGAGCAGAGACGAAGACACCGTTCACAGCACGCTTGGGGATGCAGTCGATCAAGTGTCCATGGGCTTACCTACTCAAGAAGACATCAAGTTGTTCGTGGACGAGGACATCAAGCAACAGCGTCATGAACAGCTGTTAAAGGCAGCATACCGAATGCAGCGAACGCAACAAATGGAGTGAACGCAGCGAATGCAAGAGGAAGTTTGTTAACAACATAGAGGCAAAGCAAAGTTGCAAGATCAAGCAGATCCACTGATAATGAAAGCAACTTTGGAGACTCAGGCTATGAAGTGACGATGCGACATGAAGATCACGCGAAGGCAGAAGAAGGAACAAAGAAGGAGTTGCATGTGCCGAAGCAACAACTCAAGAAGAACATGACGCTGCACGGACAAACCAATGAGTTGCAGTAGGAACATGAATAGCAGTGGGCGTACACATGCACTCACGAATGAAACTGCGCCAGTACAAGTTAAGGATCCATCCCAGTAGTTGACATAGAGCAAACATCGTGAGTAGTGTTGTTGATCATATGCAAAGGATCCAACAGCATGCATGTCGTTGAGTGCACGCATGCAATCCAACCCATTCAACACACTCACCAAGGTGAAGACAAGAAGCAAGTCCAACTAGGGCTGAACATGCACTTCGGCAAGTTGATGCGCATGACCACCAACACACACTTGACGATCAGCACGGACACTATGCATCAGTGTGTTGTCGATTCAACCATACCCAAGAAGACCATGCGCATGTTAGCAGACGAGTTGGATGATGGGGCCGAACCAATGCACTGGTCGAAACGGAGGCAAGAATTCGCTTCAGCAAGATGTCACCATGAAGTGCATGCACACCATCACGGACGACCAAGCTTGGCATCAGTTCACTAACGTCACCATCACAAGCATGTCAAAGAGTTGGTCTCACCACAGCGGATCGAGTGTAAGTGATGTCTTGCAAGGCTTGCTCAAGCCATGTTGTCTCACATGAGTACATGTGCATTGTAATGTTGAGTCATGTCAAGTGTAAGTCGAGTGTCAACAATTGGATGTAACGCTCATAGAGTAGGTGAAGAGTCATGAGGGTAGTTGCACTGTCACAAAGGGGAAATGTCAAGGGTCACTGCACCCTTTGCTATAAATAGTCCCTCATAACTCATTGTAAGGGCTTTTGGTCAGCCAAGCTTCTACTAAGACTATCTTGAAGAAGGTTAGGATAGTATTGTAATGCGCCTTGGCTTCTCCACTGCATGGAGTTAGTATTTCTCTTTGGAGGAGCAGGCAGATGTGGCTGTAGCGTTCTACTGATAGGGCTAGCAGGTTTTCATGGTGTATTGTATGATTGTGACTTACACTTCTTTATATAATAAAAGCCACTGCATTTTCATGCACATGTTGTTATTGTAGTTGGACTGCTCCGGTTGCCTTAATGATGTATGTTGTTTAACTTACGTACTTGTGTATGAACTGATTCACATGCAATTATATGAATCTTGTTGTTAATGTGTTGAATATGTTGTTAATGCTGTCACAGTCCGTGTCGACTGCTCTGCCTAACACCAGATAGACCTTTCTCTGAAACTTGTTAAATCAACCATCACACTCGTCTCGGACTGATCCGTGAATGTTGTTCGTGTTATCTTATCTTGTATGTTGGGACTGCCACATCCGTGTCAACTGCTCTGTCGGAAGCTATGCATTTCCTTTGTGTTGTGTGTTCCTAGCCGAGTTGGGACTGATCCCTTTCAACCTGGAACTCACCTTCACCTTCCTCCCCTTTTGAAGTGTTGGAACCTCTCATACTCATTCCTTGACTCACTGCATTAGTCACACCCTTGCTAGTGACAAAGTTATCTTACTTACCTCTATGCGACATCATGGTCAAGGCATTACCTTACGACCCACTGCTGGGACTCCTACACCAAACGGTCTGAGGTCTAATTGGGACTTCTTACCGGGGAGATCCCATTTACATGTTGGCGGGTCCAGCACCGTCAACATTTCTGGCGCTAGAAGGAGGGCCTGATGACAAGCACTGTTCTCTCATCCAATTTTGAACCTTTACATATCTTTAATGGAATCTTGCATTCTTTTTCCCCCGAGGTGTTTTTCGAATCGTGAAGATGTCTCCATCTCGGGGAAGCTTTTCAATCTCTTGCCCACTCACACGTATGATGGTGAAGGCCAAGTGGCTTGGCCTGAACACTTACATAACTTCCCTTCCATGATTTATGAGGAAGATGAGTTTACTAACGAACAGGTTGGTCTGCTGCTTGCATTCACACTTCGCGAATCCCCATTTCATTGGGTGCTCAGCCTACCGGTTGACACCGTGCACTCATGTCAGCACTTTTGTGACCTTATTGAAGACACGTTCCATCATTTTGATCCAGGCCATCTTGACTAGAAACATACGATCATGACAGATGGGTGAGGAACCACACGGCTAGCTCAGGTGGCGGAGAAATGGCACATCGAGCTAGTTGGTGGCTACGAGGAGCTGCTAGTTGTCGGTCGAGGACCATCATGGAGAAAAAATTTATCCTAGGGATATCACCCAAAAAATGGTGGGTAACAGTGTACTAGGGCAATTTTAGGGTTTCAAAGCACTAGGGCTTCAAAAAATATATATTTTGCTCATTCAATGGTGAAAGCATCCAATAGCACAATATAACATGGTCCACAATAATATTACTGTCTATAACACAATATAACTGTAATGACCCCCATCATGTGGTAAATATGTACATATTGTGTTAAGGGTTTCGGTCATAGCACATTCATGTATATAATGTAAATATTACCCTGATCACCTTACATCGGTATGATATTGTAAATATTTTGTTGTATTCTGGAATACATGTTAAAGTTGCATTCACATGGTTATGATAAACACCTTCTTAGTCATCCTTGTATACATATTGGAGATAATAAATACACTATGTCTATAAATAAAATAATAAATGGAGTCTAATTGATTAAATCTCCATTAATAAGGCCTTAACCACTAACATAGTGGTCCTTCCTTAAGGTGGCCACTCATAATTATTAATCTCACATTCTTCTAACTCATGGAGCCTTAACTGTAAGAGACAACTTTAAATACATTAGGTGGGACCTCAACAACAAGAACATCAAGCTCAACCCATACTAAGTATTCAAGGTTCAGACACATAATTCTTGGTATTTGGTGCACAATTATTAGGTTATAACCAATTTTGTGTCATAGTGATGTCATTGAACATCAGAGTCCTAATAAACCGAGGAATGTAGAACTAAAGTCCGTTAGTTTTTGTAGCATCGGATGTGTCCTAGTCTTGAAATTTTGTGGAGAGACTAGAATACATGACATCTCTAGAACCCAAAAATCGTTTCTGGAAATTCCGCATAGAAATGACTTAATTAGATTATTAACTAGTTTTTAAATATTTCCTAAGTCTAAACTTAGGGAATATGGTTAATTAATAAGTGTTAATTAAGTCGAGGTGAGAATCATTTAGAAACTCACACGGATTGATCCAGAGATGATCCTAGCCATCGATTATGGTTTATTCTTGGCCATTGGTGCTCCAACAGAGGATTATAAGAGGAGGTCGATGTGGTGATGGAGTAGACACTTCAGCAATTCGATTTCTAAGCAGATTGATTTCTAGAGTAGCAATAGTCAATTTTCGGAGAGAGAGCTAGAGATAAAAGCAATGAGAGGGGCAGAGACAATGAGGCTAGAGGAGGCATTTCAGATCCAACGAGTGCATTTGCAGAGAGGCAGAAGAGCCACAAAGAGGTTGATATTGGGGCAGCGCAACAGCCTCTAGAGGCAAGATCAATTTGCTGAAAGGGAGCAACATTTTCAGTTCCAGAGGTCGGGGAGTCCCAAAGTGTCAGAGAAGCATCTTTCCAGTCAGCAGAAGGTAGGACGACTTCATCAGAGACCAGCCTGAGGCTAGACGTCCAACAGGCTATGCAAAGCAGCACAAAGGCTCACGCAGAGGGTCAGAGGGCCGAATTTCTAAAGGCAAGTCGTGCCAAGAGTTTACCTGGGGGGTGAGGAAAATTCCTCACTAGATTTTTGCCAGTATTTTTCTTTGTAGAATTGCCAGATTTCGGCATCCAGTTGTACTTAGATTTTCTAACTATTGCATAATAATAAAACCCTCAGCTGCTACACTGGTTTTCCCAAGTTGGATTTGTCCGGGGACTTTTGTCCAAAAATAATTGTGTTATTTTTATGCGTGTGCTAGCATTTCTCAGTTTCTAGCACATTATTTTTCCGTAGTATTTTATTTGTGAAGGTTGCAGTGTATTTATTTCGATATTTGTCGTAGCAGATAAATTGCTAATTAATTAACAATTAGGAGAAATAATATCAGTTGCTGCAATAGGGTTCCAGTTTCCGGAATTTTCACATGGTATCAAAGCGCAGTTGATCAACCAGAGACCTCAAAGGCGAAAAGAGAAGGAATTTCGCTGCTCATTGTGGGCAGCAAGCCGAAATTCCCAAGGGCAGTGCAATCATTCTGCCAGAAGGCCGAGTTACTTGTGGAGGTTCGATTTTTCTAAGTGGGGCAGAAAAATTCAATCCTACCAGATCAAGTAATTCCAACAGTCGGAGGGAGCAGTTGCAGCTCAGATTTTCACTGAGCAAATTTCTGGTTGGACGTAGAGGATTTTGCTATAGTTTGCAGTAGCAAAATCAGCGTCAAGTGGAAGAGAAAAACATACACAACAGAGGGAAAATTTCTCTCAGGTGATCTCGAGTTTTAGAGATCTAATTTTTCCAATTGCAGATTAGCAGTAGCAGTGAGCAGATATTCTCACTCCAGAAAGGAGTGTGAGTAGCAGATCCAGCAGCCGAGTAGGGAGAAAGAGGGAGATTTTTGGATTTATTTTCTCCAGATATTTGAGTTTCGCAGCTTTGCAGAGATGTATTGAAGAATATAGGGCACATGAACTTAATGAGATTCTTCTTGACTTGATAACTATTTGTGAGACATTTTTAATTTTCTTATTAGCACAATCTTCTCTGACATTATTAGAGTGTGTATTTCTTATTTCATCAAATAGCTACCAAAAACAAAGAGACAAGAACACAGGATGTTGCCATTCTGTCAGGGCCAAAACCTCTCGATGTCCCCAGTGATTGTAAATATTTATTTACCGCAATAAAACAAACTGGATATTATTATTATTTAAATTTATAAATTTAAGATTTTAATTAAGTTATGCATGAAACAAATGTTAGAGTGATAACAAACCTTGTAACCCAGCCGTAAATGTTAAGATTGATAGTCTTACAGAAAAACATGTGTCATGTGAGCAACAGCTCGGGGGGAGACTTTGGCCTGAAAGCGAGTCTCATGGTTGGGAGGAAACTTGTCAACTTATAGTTGATTCTGGTCCAAGAGGACAACGATGGAAATCTATAGAACCAGATAAGTATCTAGAACTCTGATTTTTGCTTGAAAGTAATAGATGAGTTATTACAGTGGAAATCCTATTTAGAACTCTAAAACATGAAATATACTGTCAAAATTAGAACTCTGATTTCTGCTTGAAGATGATAGATGGGTTATTACAGTAGAAATCCTATGTCAGACTTTAGACTTATTTTGCATATTAGCTGCCCAAAAGTGTGTGTAACCTTTTTAAACAAGAACACAGAGGAAAAACTGTAAAAGAATTTGGAAATTCATTATGTATAAATCTTTAAGTACGGAAGATAGACAAGTAAGAAACTCTTTGAAAATAATGACACTGTTAGGAAACCTTCTGACAAAAGCAAATTCACTTCTAGAAAGGAAATGGTATGCGTACCAACATTCCAGATAGGAAAGTAACATTGTAGGGTTTATAACCTTCCTTTCCCTTTAGTTATGAAAAGAAAAGGCAAAGTCGACAGACTAAAACCTACGACTAATCTAGGCAAGGGCACCTTTAAAAAAGGAAAAACTCGAAATAAATTTACTTTTAGAAATAAGGTAAAATAATGAGAATTTATTACAAAACACCATGCCAAAATTATCGCAAAGAAACCAAGATATAACTCAAGATATATATATATATATGGAAACTGTTGGAAAACTAAGTCAAACATGTTTATGCTGTAGTAATAAGAGTAGTAAAAGCATAAAGTAATTTTCCTGTTAAGGTTTGAGTAAACCCCAAAAAGCCCAACTGTGAAGCAGAACATAAAACTTGCGCAAAATACTAGATATTAAGAAATTGATTACGGATTTAAACGGCTTCGTAATACCAGAGCAAGCCTAGCCAACTATCAAAGAAGCTTAACGGAATTATGCAAAAACACAAGAACTATGCCAAGAAGGAATTCGGTAAACCTTCCATCATGCATATATAGATAATAAATAAACATACAAGGCTCAGAGATTCAGAGTATTAAACTATATGTCCACAAAATGTCACAAGTTAAATTACAACTTGGTTCCAAAGGAAACCAACAACCCATTTCGGGTTTGCAAAACCAGAACTGAACTTAACAAAAATGATGGCATAGGAGCATAGCCGAGGAAAAAATAGTGCCATGGATGCTTATACTCTACTCTAGAATTCAGAATACATAAGCAACTATTGACAAGTTCTATGAATAGTTCAATAACTGGTGAGACAAGCCATTAAACCCTTAAAAACTCTGAACTCTGCAAACCAAGCAAATTTTCGAATGTCTTTCACATAACCCGGAGATTGGAATCAACCATGAGACTGCAAATTTGTGGTCCGGCATAGCGAGGAAGGGTTTTGACCTGGAAAGGCCATCTGCTCGCTGCTGGAAACCCTCAGCGGTCACAAATGCAAAACAAAGGACATTGTTAGAAAAAAGAAGCTAACAAATAACTAAAGCAACAAAAGGATGCAAGAACAAAAAGAAGCAGTATGATACCTGAGTGGGGAAACTGCGTGAAAACCTCCAAGGAAGAGACTCCAGCGTCGTTCGAAGAACTAAACAACAAGCTCGTAGCCACGGAGGAAATGTGACTGAACATGGAAGATATTGTCAACATCAAGCAAAGGTAGGGGCGAACCAGAGAGGAACCACGAAGCCATGAGCCGGAGCAGAGCAGCTCTTCCAGACAGAGAAGGAAATGTTGAAAATGCCCGATGATGCATTGGACAAAGGGGTTAAGGGAATTGCTCTTGACCGTCCAATGAAGTGGAACCATGGAGAACCATCGATGGGGTGCCCTTACCCATGAAGTGATGAATATCTAGAAAGCATCAAGAAATATCCAGAAATTCGCTCTCGCCATCTCTTGGGGTTGGGAATCCAAAGTTTTAAAAGTTAGGGCTATGAAATCATAACTCAAATCATATGCGAGATATAAACTATTATGACCATAATCGAAATGAAAATGAGTTCATGTAATATGTATTAAGTGGGTGGCAAATTACCGTAAAACATGTAGTACCTGTACGTTAATGCTTAATAATAAACTAAAATTTTAATGTTTTATTTGTGCTATGGTAATTATTGTTTTTATGCAGAGATATGACACTCTCCCTCTTGGAGAGGAAAACCCGCACATAATTATTCTTATAGAGATTCCAATTAACGAACACCAAGACCATGACCCTTGACTTACTATGCCACTCCAAGACCAAGTCACCAATCCTCTTCTTCGTCGTTGCTGAGTTCATCATCACTGCATCACTGAGATCTTCCTTGTTGTTGTCATCCCTGAGAACATTATTGTGCTTTTATTGAGATACTCATTATGACAATGAGATCATTGCTTCTACACCATTAATCCATCTTCACATCCTCTCAACCGCACCATCATTACTGTATCATCTTGTTGCACTACTACAAAGATCTGAGATCATAGTTGTGACTATACTTAGATCATGACCACTAACCAGCATGTGAGCCCGCCGATGCGCCCTATATGACCTCTAATCACTGTGCAGTACATTGTACCTTGGACCTTCGATCTCTGATCGCTGATATGAGCGATCGCTGGTTTGCTCTGACCTCCACTACTGCTACTTTGAAAAACTCCGATATGCGGGATCTGGGGTTTGTACTTAGGAAATTTTCTTTTGCCTTCTGACTTTGAAAGAAGAACCTTGATCTGCTCTAACTTTTGATTCTGAGATCCATATAAAGCCTTCTGTATTCCGTTGGAAAGCTGCTTCAGAGCACTTTCCAATGGAGAGGGTCTAATTTAGTTTTGAGTGCTTCTATGTCATTGGAGGCTAGCTCCAAACATCTCTATTCTTTTTCCCTCTTTGTACAACTGGAACCCTAAATGCAGAAGGTGACAACATTTGGCTCCACCTGGGGACGAGGCATTGGATTGCAATGCATCGAGAAACTGTTGTTTGTGAACTTCTCTCTTTGGGCATGGAGTCTTTTCTAAACAAACGATAATTTTGTGAGTGAAATTTTCAACGGAAATCTGGAAATTTCATATGATAATTACAATACAAACACCAGTATTTACAATGAGTGCAAGATAGGTACCTTTAATTCTGGAAAGAGAATTTGAGGAACTGACCATTTACTGGCAGCTCCAAAGATTCACCGTCCAGATTTTCAAGCAGGTACGTATTATTTCCTCTATTTTGATATTTTGAAAGGGTCGAACCAAAGTGAATAGAATTTTCCGTGTTTGCCTTTTCCTTCCTGTCGGACGTCCCATCGGAGAACTAAATCTCCTGGTTGAAGAGGTCGATCCTTGGCCTTCTTGTCAAACAGGGATTTCATCTTCTGTTGGTAATTTGCCAATTTAGCCCCCCACCTATTCTCTGTTTTCATGAAGTTCGACCAGTTGGTTTATCCTTCGTGTCAAAGCACTTGGCTCTTCCTCAACTTCCTGCAGTAACTTTGCCATTGGCATTGCCAATTGGATTGGGAAGACTACAGCCTTACCATACACTAAATCGAAAGGCGATTTCCTAATGGAATTTTTAGGAGTCACTCAGTTAGCCTAGAGGGAAAACTTCAATTGGGTGTCCCAATTGCTCTGATTTTTGGTGATGGTTTTCTTCAACATTCTCACCACAATTTTGTTTGAGGACTCAACTAAATTGTTTCCTTGAGGATAGTAGGTAGTGGAGTGTCTGATGACGATATTGAACTTCTGATAGAAGCTGGTGAATATTGCAAATTTGAAGACTTGAGCATTGTCAATGATAATTTTGATAGGACAACCAAAGTGAGATAGTATGTTCTCCTCCATAAACTTGATTACCACTGAGTCTGTAGTGTTTCTGGCTGGGATGGCCTCTACCCACTTGGTGGAATAATCTGTGGTCGTTAATATCCATTTATGTTGGCCACTGGAAGGTGGGTTTATCTCTCCTATGAAATCTAGTCCCCACTATCTGAAGGGTTCTTCCACATGCATCGGGATCAGGAGGAGAGGAGAAAGTTTTTGTCTCTCAGTAAAGACTTGACACTTCTGACATGACCTGACTTGGGAATGAACATTTCCAAACAATGTAGGCCAGTAGAATCCTACTTTGAGGATTTTGTGAGTTGTGGTCTTCTAGCTGTAATGACCTCCACAAACTCCTCCATGAAAGTCTTCAATCACTTTATGAGTCTCGCCTGCTACCAAACATAACAGCAAAACTCGCACCGAGTCCATCCAATAGAGTTGACCATTGGATATGATGTACTTTTGAGCTTGCAGTCTTAACATCCTCCATTTAGATTTATCCAGACCTAGTGGGCACCTCAGGAATAAGAGATAATGGATGATATTCTTATACCAAGGTGATCCCTCATATTTAGCACAGGTATTTTGCTCTAACGTTTTAATCCCGTTCTGTTGAATTGTTCTACCTTCCTCTGTTATCAGGTTTATTCCCAAAGCTTGGCAATTAGATTATGATAAAACCTTGGCCAACCCCTGGTCTTTTATGAGCTTAGTAGGCTTTATATCTAACTCATATTCTTGTATCTTTGCTATCCACATACCCCTTTTTCCTTCACTATCTCCTTGCACAAGGATGTCCTTGACCGCTGTCGTTGGGACAAATGTCATGATTTCTGATTGTAGCACATATACACGAAATGCCTTCAAAGCTTTAACTAGTGCAAAGGCTTGTTTCTCCAAGATGTTATATTTCAACTCAGCATCCCTTAGGACTTGGCTGAAGAAGGCGAAGGGTTTTTCATAACCATCTTTATTCTTCTACAGCAGAATTGCGGCAATAGTGTGCAGAGAAGCAAAAGAAAAGATATAGAAAGGTGTTCAGTAGTCAGGGCTGACTAGTACCGGTGCTTCAGTCAAAGCTTCTTTAATTCTAGTAAAAGAATCTCGAGAGGCAGGGCTCCATTTGACTTCATTTTCCTTGTTTAGCATATCTATAATACCCTTCACTATTTCTGCATAGTTGGGCATGAACCTTCTAAGCAATTGATTCTCCACAAAAAGGCTTGGATCTCTTTCTTATTTCTAGGTAGAGGAATGTGACTGATAGCTTTGACTCGCTTAGGATCAATTTTCACTCCTTGCGCTACTATGTGTCCTAGTAGCTTCCCCTCACTCAGGGCAAACTGAGATTTCTTGGGATTCAAAGATAGTCCACACCTCCTACATTTCTCAAAGGTGAGCTTCAAGTGGAGGATGTGTTCTTCATCAGTCTTAGAGAAGACTGTGATATCGTCCAAATATACCACTACGAACTTGTCTTGCTCCACTGCGAAAGCTATATCCATAGCTCTCTGAAATGTGGCCCCTACATTAATAAGACCGAAAGACATGCGAGCATACATGAAAGTTCCCCACGAGGTGGTGAAAGCAGTGTTCTTATGATCATCAAGGTGGACTGCCACTTGGTTGTAACCAAAGAACCCATCCATCATGGACATTCTAACTGACCCAACCACCTTCTACAATATGTAATCCATCTTAGGCAATGGGTAGTTATCTTTCAATGATGCCCTGTTAAGGTTTCGAAAATCTACACATAGCCTTATTTCTCCATTCTTTTTCCGGACTGGGACTAAGTTGGACACCCACTCCGAGTACCTTAAAGGCACTATGATTTTAGCCTGTAGAAGTTTTCTCACTTCTTTTTCAATGGAGGGGAGTAAGGGTGGATTAATCTGCCTGAGCTTCTGCTTGCATGGTTTTATTCCACTCTTTAAAGGAATCTTATGATGTATGATGTTAATATCAAATGCTTTTAAATCCTCATAAGACCAAGCAAAAACATCCTTATAGATTTTGAAGAGATTTAAATACCTTTGTTTATATTGTGAGGGGATTCCTTTTGATAGTCTAACCATCTGGGGTTCATCCTCTGAGTCGATATTGCAATCTTCTACTTGTTCGTCCATCTCCAGAGCCACTAGTTTGGAGGCTACATCATCCTTGTTAAATAATCTTTCTAGTGGGACTAGCCCACGAGGAATGGTATTCCCTTTGAGTTGTAGAATTTTATGTCCAACCATTATGTCTTCCCACGAAGTTGGTTCTTGATTTGCCTCTTTTTCCTCTCCTTGATCAATAGCTGAGTTAGTGAACTCACCAACTACTTCTATAAATCATTTGATCTGCTCATCGTCCTCGAATACTTGCCAGTGCTTGACATTATCAAGTATAGAGTGTCTGTATCTGACCTCCAACTCGTACCTAAGAAGAGGATTTTGAGGAGGTTTGAAATTGCTTGCCGCTACAACAAGGGAATCAGCCATTTTGTTTCCTTCTCTGGGCAGAAATTGGATATTAAAGGCTAGGAAGAAGTTATCAATTAAATCCCATACTTCATTCCGGTAAGTCCTCAATCTGGGGTGTTTAGCCTGGCACTAATTCTTGATCTGCTTTACAATAAGCTCAGGGTCTCCATGAACAGTTAAGCATTCAATATTCATATTCCTTGTTGTTTGTAGCCCAAGGAGCAATGCTTCATACTCTGCCACGTTGTTGGTTGCCTCAAACTCCAGCTTGAATGAGAGGGGTATCAAGCTGCCCTCAGGAGATAACAACATTTCCCTCTTTGGAATTCGCTTCGTCAAAGTATAACTTCCACACTTTGTTTTCATCTGTGTGTTGGTGTTCTAATTGCATCGTTAGATGTACTAGTGTTTCTTCTAAGATGGTCTCATGTTCTTCTAGGAACAGGCAAGAGAGGTCGCTTCCTTTTCCATACACTGGAGAAGTTTTAGAACCTTCAGCGGGGTCACAATTTTTACAAATCTGGACTCTCTGTACAACCTCGTTTCTTTGCCTCCAAAAATGGGAATAATGGCATAAGTTAGATCTAATTTGATAGAGCCCCCCACCTTGGAACACCAAGACCTAGATAGGAGCATGCCAAATCGAGGGGGAATATCTGCCACTACTATGTCCATCACTACGCTCTTCACAGGGATTTGAGCTAGGTTTACCACCAGATCTTTTATCATTCCCAAGCATTTGACCCTCTTAGAGTCAGAGTATAGGTCCTTGTAGGGTCTGGTGATCTACAAGCCAAGTTGTTCCATCACAACTAAGGGCATGAGGTTTTGCGAGGCTCCGAAGTCCAACATACAGTTATGCAATAAGAGGTCATGAATTACCAGGGTCACATAAAAGGGTGCAGTGGAAGGATCAAGTTCTTCAACATGAGGCCCAAAGACGACCATTGGTCTTTCTTCTTGAAGGTTTAGACAGTCATGAGTGGGTGCTGAGGTGGATGGAAGCATGAACTGAGAGATTTTGGCTTTATAAGTGGGTTGCTTTAGAAGTTCGATTAGAGGAATAGGAATCTTTACCTTTTCGAGTTCCTTCTGAAGATTGAATGCAGGTTGGCCTTTTTCTACACCTCCTAACTCTGCTTCTCTTTCCTTATCACTGGTAGTTTTTATCAGAACAGGTGCCTAGTCTTCTGTGTGTGCCTCGGAGCTATTGCATTCCTTATTTGAGGAGACTTTTACCTTGGATGAGTCAAGATTTAGTTACCTTTCCCTTTATCTGGCATTGGGGGAATAGCTTGGGAAGAAATTCCCTCTTGTTGTCCCAGTTCCCTCGACCTCTTTCTTGAAGATCTTAGATCATACCTTCGGTGTAGCTGTGCTTGCATGAAATCTGCAAATTGTTTACAATAATCACCTATGTCCTCCTCATTTACTGTTGCTTCCCTATCATGACTTGTCTCCTGGTGAGCCATGTTTTCCTATTCTCCTTCAGAGAAAGAGGAATACAAGTTTCCCTGCATCTCATGTGTATCTGATGGTTGTTCATCGGGATCATCTTCTAAATATAGAGGAGGGATCTGATCTAGTTGATTTTTTCTTTCCCTTTGAAGTATCTGCAATGGTGGCTTCCTGTACTGTGGGTTATAACCTCGGTTGTTACCTTGAGCACTCTGTTTCAGGAGACTCTTGTTCTCAAGCTCAAGCTTCACCACCTTATGCGATAAACTCTTGATGAGTTTATCCATTTCTACCCACTTCAAATATGGTGATTCTTTATCTTGAACATAGAAGGATGTTTCTTCTTTCCCCCTTTTCTTCTCAGTAGGTTCATCTTGTCCTCTTGGCTTTCCCTGCCAAGGTGAAATTTGCTTCTACCTCAAGAGCATGAACTTGGAGTTGATCCAAAGTGCGAGACTTCCTTTCTCTTAGGGTAAAACCAAATTCGGATTCAAAGGCTCCCACAAATACTACGTGAGCACCAGCTTGAGGAGGCTTTATCTCAACAGGCAGGTTATTATACTACATATTGAACCTTTTTATGAATTCTGAAATATCCTCTTTTGGCTTCTTCCTTATAGTATTGAACTCTGTGAGGACATACTCATGATTTCTCTTTTCGCCCCACTTTTGTGTGAAAGAGTTTTCGAGTTCCTCCCAAGTAGTGATGGATGCATTAGGTAGGGCTTTAAACCATTTTCTCAGGACCACATCTAGTTGTTCTAAATTTAGATTCTCCGCAAAAGGACAGAAGGTTTCAATTTGTCTCTGTGCAGTGTTTTCATCCTCCCCACTGAACCTAGGCAAAATCTTTAGGTAGTCTTGAGGCATAGCACTTAGGGGTTGAGGTAAATCAAGAAGGGCATATTTATTCAGTAAAAAAACCGGAACAACCATCTGAATTAATGGAGGGGGGTTGAGATTTACCGGATGAACTTGGGCCAAAACCACAGTGGTTGGAGTGGCTAGACTAAGAGCAGGGTACGTAAGGATCTTAGGAGTAAAGTCTGAGCAGTGAATGGCAGCGTGTTGGGAGTTGGATGAGGAAGCTTCAAAGAATGATGAGACAATAGCATAGGTAGTACAAGTTTTCTCCTTCCAGACTCTCCTGAAAATTAATTTCTCTAGGTCAAATACAGATGGGGTTTTCTGTTGAAAGGTATCTGAGCGAGTGTGAGGCTTTCTAAAAGTCAGGATGATAAATGATAATGGAATTTGTGGAGTCGCCAAGGTGATGAGGATGCAATCAGAAGGTCTTTGCTCACCCACACAAAGAGTGATTAACTTGTCATATCCCAGCGGAAAAATCCTTCAATACGTTCCCCAGCAACGGCGCCAGAAGATGTTGTCGCTTCCAGAGACAACCTCGGATTGCTTACAAGACCAGTGCCTGGAACATCTAGATTTTGTGTGACTCATATGATTCTCAGGAAACTGGACACATAACATATGGGTTGGTTCATTCATCTAAAGGCATAAGCCATGTATTTCTAGTACTTCTTCACATATACAACTCACAGAAATATATGAATAAACTAGTGGACGCCGAGTAGTTCACTGATCTACAGTTTAATAAGCTTTGGTGGAGCAATGAGAGAAGATAAGGAGATAGAAAAACTCGTCACATAGAGCTTGAAGCGTCAAGAATTCTACAGTCATCACATAGAGCTTGAAGCATCAAGAATTCTACACTTATCTGAGTTAAAGGTAGACATAATGGATGAAAGAGGATTGGGTGCGATAATTCATAGAGCGCAATTTTAAAGATATAATCTCAAAGATCCATACAGGCACGTGCATTAACGAGTCAATACAAATGAATTTGTAAGAACATATGAAACATTTCTAGCAGCTACGATTACATGAAATCGGAGAGGAAACATGAACATAATGGAATTTAAACAAAGGGGTAACATACTGTAGTACTCGAAGGAGGAATCACCACCATTTCCTTAATATTCTGAAAGATGCATATCATAAAGTCACACAGTCTCGAAAATAACATGTAGTTCTTTCTTTAGGATTTTGAACCTTTTTTAAGAGTGGCTTCCCTCTATTTATAAGAAGAGGGTGTTACACGGTAATTTGTCACTCCCCGTTCCTGATCCCGGAAAACCCTTGTAGTGACTACTGTGTTATACTTTCACCATGAAACCTATGCTCTTGCATTCCTTGAAGTTTGAAGAAAGAAGTCCCCACTCCCTTCAGAACATTCCCAGATAATCCTTCTTAAAAACCAATTTTTAAGATCAACGTTGTTTCCCAGTGTCTCACCTGCGCCGATGGCGAAAGTTTACACTGTGACTCGCGCCAATCAGCGCTATTGTTAGCCCAATACCCGCATCAGTCTACTTCTGGAAAGATTTTATAAAAGGAAACAGAGTTTCACGTCTAGAAACTTCTAATGGTGATGCACTGGATGTTCATTTGGTTGGATAAGGCCCGAGAATTCCATATAAGGTTCTTTCCCCCTTAAAAGTGGACCTTCCCAAGGAGATACGACCTTCTTCCCCCCTTGAGTGGATCTCATTCTTATCCTTCTCTCCCTATATAAACCACTCCCTCTTACCCTTTTTGCTTACAATATACAAAACCAGCTGCAAAATTCTGAAATCTTTAGCTTTTGATAGTACAAGATTAGACTTAGATGACAAAAGACTAGTCGTTAGTAGCTAAAGCATGAGGAGAGAGAGTTAGAGCTTGGAAGCCATTTCATGTCAAGCTAGAGGAGGAAAAGAGTGTTGAAAAGGCGTGTAGCAAGACTTGGATACCGCAAAGGAGATATCTAACATCAAGGCTTCGGTTGTATTTCTCTTTGAAGTTTATTTTAATACAACTAATGGTTTATTTCCTATATCGGGTGTAATATTACATTTGGTAGCTTAGAACTCCTTGACCTTTTAAGAAGATTGGATTCGATTTCATGCTATCACGTTTGTTGTTGTTTCTTACATGTTTGTTTCAGGTACTTGAACGAGAGGAACGAAAGGAAGCTGGAGCAAGGAAGCAAGACCACCATCAATTGGATTAGCGTTATAAGAGGTAGGCCCTCTTATTCGATTCTAATCTAAGGAAATTTACATTGGATTGTCTTGTTTGTGGCTAGACCCACTCTCTTGGGCTAGAGGGATCGTCTCTGTCCATAGAGAATATTTACCTACTCCACAAATTGGCGACTCCACTGGTGATCCATCCCTCTCTTTGGATCGTTTGAATTTCATGATTTGTGTTGAATTTTGTCGTATCACTCTTTCTTTTTTATTTTTTGTGCTTTACACTGTCTGCTGCCTAGAGTCTTGAATTTAGAGTGACAGGTATGGTTTTGATCACTGAATTTTTTTTTTTTTTTCCTTGAAATCCTCGATCAACATTGTTTTTTTTTTACAGTCGCGCCGATCACTCTTAAACAATCACGCCGTACTCGCTTGTGGTGCTGGTTGTCAGTTAAGCACTCACGCCAATTCCTGTAGGTTAAAATCAGGGTTTCTCCTGAATCATTGCCAATGTGTCCTACCCTATAAGTTTTGTTTCTTGACTTGTTTGCCTGTATTCTCTCTGGCTAGAAAGCTTCGTTAGCTTGATATGTTTGCTTGATTGGTCTGAGTTTGCCTTACTTGATTTTTTGAGTTTTTTGCACAGTTTGTGTCCCTAGGGCATCTAGGTCATCGTCCATTTAGTTGTTTGTTTGCTCATCAAGTCAAGTTGTTGGTTACCCACCCTCTGATGTGTTAAGTCTGGCCCTGTGTGAAGTTATTTTTTATCTTTTCTTTGAATCTCTCAATCAGCGTTCTTTTTGTCCAAACAATAGCGCCAACCAAGCCTATCAACGCTAGTTGTAGCCTGGCCAGTCGTGTCGGTCGTGCCGATCAGCACTAGTTTCAGTCCAAAAAGCGTGTCAGTCTCTGAGTTAAGAAAAAATCAGAGTTTTTTCCCATTCCAGTGCCAGTGTGTCTTGACCCTCAGACTCTCTTCTTCCGCCTAGAAGTGACTAGGATTCTTTGTTTGCTAGCTTTGATTGATTGATTGACTTGAAGTTTTATTACTTGATTTTTTGAGTTTTTTTGGATGGTTTCTATGATCCTAGGGCATCTAGGTCAATTACAGTTCATTTGTTAATTCACTCATTGTTTCAAGTTTCTGATTTGTTGCTTCGTTTAATCCATCTTTCAGTCGCAACATCTTCATTGCTTCATTTTCAATTGAATGAGTGAAAGACTCTTGTTTGTTCTCTTATTTCAAGTGTCTCTTTTCTCTTTCCAAGCATAGATTACATTGCTTGGTTTCTCGATTGAAGCACTTATGTGTTTGGTTTGTTCGATTCAGGGAAGAAGTTGCTTTTAGTTTCATTTATCATACTTTGGATTTGATTGATGCTTGTTTGTTCGGAAGTGTGAAATTTTCATTAAAGTGCTTTATGTGAAAGATTCATTTTGCATTTTATGAAAAGAAGAACATCATTCTAGTTTACTTAAGCGAAAATATTGCATTAGTAGCGTTATTGAGAATCTAGAATTGCATCATCATAAGCATTGGAAATGAAATGAAACTCCTTATGTTGTTAAGGGAAGATTAAGTGCATTTAGGACATGCATTAGTGGAAGATTTCATTCTTTGATTGTTGCATTGATTGTGTGCTCTCTATCCCTCAATTAGTGTTAACTTTCATCGAAGAAAGATTTATTTTCTCATATAGATGCATATAGGAGTTTTCAAATGACAACGGTATGGCCTTGGAATTGAAACCTAATTCAAGATCAACCATTAAAATTTATTGAATTAACCTAAGGAAGCATTGAAACTTAACGCTCACATTTACTAGCCTAAGCAAGAGACATGTTTTGGCGTCTTTAAACCTAGCAGCTGTCGTTCGCTTTGACATTAGACAACGCTAGTACGGACTTGTGCTCCCCGTATCGTCGCATATATAAAGGGAGACCTCTATAGGTTGCAATCCTTTATCCATAGGAAGTCGAGTCTGTCACCTTGTAAACGTGATACACCGAACACAGCATTCGAGAAGATTACCTGCTCGTACTTTTCGGTTCAACGGGAGGTATTCTGCAATTTACGGTTACCCGGTAATCCTTTTACCTAGATTATCCTGAGTAGTCATTTTGGTTTTTTTGACTCTTTAAATTTCAAAGATCATTGAACAGTTGTCCTTTCGAGCTCATTAACTCCGAAAGCAACTAGAGTCACCTTTCGCCCTTTTCTTGACTCTTAACATATGAAAAGGCAAAGTTTTGTTTCAGTGTCTTAAAATTCACTACCCACAAAATATTCCTCATAAAGTTATCTTCCTTAATGATTCTTCAAGGTCGATTCCAATGGCAACATTTCCAGAGTCTACCAGTCAAGGATTCCCCACGGATGGGAATCTTGGTCCTTTTCCTTCCTTTGGAAATGCTGGTGCTCCTTATATGGCAACGTTGTCCCTCCCTGGGTTAACCATTGGTTTACCTATCTGGTTATTTTCGACCTCAGTGGTCCTGAGTGTCCCAAATCCTGCCCAACCATCTCCTTCATTTGAACTATATCATGTCGATTCTAAGGTTGACCTCTCACCTTCTTCTCCTATTTCTTCACCTTCCTCTTCTACTTCACCCGGTGAAATTTTGAAATCCAGTAACCAGGAGGCTAAGAAGAAGAAGAAGAAGACGAAGAAGAAAAATTCAGATAAGCGAGAGGCCAACCGTGCGACTGTTACTCCAAATGCACCTCCTGTAGACAAACCTTTCGATCCTCCATGGAAGGTCAGATTCCCAGAGTCCTGGCATTCCCAGAGTCTTAGAGGTATGGGCTCAAGACCTGAATCGACCATCCCTGTCGACCTCTAAAGATTGTGTGAATGCTACACCTTCAGCTCATGATGGTAAGAAGAAGGGAAAGATTAGATTCCCCTATAGGTTATGTGAAGGGAAGCATCTTCTTCACCTTTGTCCTCTTATGGATAAAGCTTCCAAAATTTTGGAAAACCTTACAGCTCCTCAAACCCAACTCCCTGTTGGTTATCAGAGACTTTCTTCTGACCCTCTCCTAGTTGGTAAAGAGATTGACTTGGATTCATCTCTTGCCCGTCCTGCTCTTCCTAAGCATGACTCTCTTATGTTTGTTCCTAACCAACCATTGGCCGAAAAGAGTGTCGACTTCGCTCCGCCTTCCGTTGTTCACTCTGTTCCTGAAGAGAGTAGTGATCATACTGCTCATGTTCTTCTCATCTCCTCAGATTCTCATGAATCGAAGAGTGGCCCTCCCGTCCTAGTTGTCCAAGAGAGTCCTTTTCCTATTCCTGTAAAGCATGGGGGCAATCCTATGATACCCCCACCAAGTAGTTTTGTTGTTTCTTTTGATTGGAGTCCATTGACTACTTTCCGCCTTCCATCTTATGTGCCTTTGCAGATCACAGTACAAGCCTATAATATGGTAGTACATGGCACTATATTAGATGAAGGTGCATCTGTTAGCATCATGCCTTCTACTACTTGGCAAGCTTTGGGTTCCCCATAGCTTGTACCTGTCACCCGGAATCTGTTAGCTTTCAACAGAGGAACCAGTCAACCCTTAGGGATCCTTCCGAAGTTCCCTATTACTTTGGGAGGAAAGACCGTCTATATAGACGTGATGGTAGTCCAAAGTCCCTTAGATTTCAATCTTCTCCTTCAACGCGACTATGTTTATGTCATGGGAGCTCTTGTTTCTTCACTTTTCCATGTGGTGTGTTTTCCACACGAAGGGAGAATAGTGACCATTGATCAATTGTCGTTCATTGGTCACCAGGTCCCTCCTATGCAACCATCGTCCCCTATTGGTTCTTGTTTGCAAGTAGTACCCTCCCCGCCATAGGTCAATTATGTGGCTGCCTGTTTCGTCTCCACATCTGCTGATGATCACACAGATGGTATAGTACATTATGTACTGGGAGCATTGGAACCTAATCTGTCATTGGTACCAATCGACATGTATTCTTCCCAGAGCGTGGTTCTCCCGTCTAGTGAGGACCTCTTAGGCGCCATGTTCCTGTATGGTCCATGAACAAATGTCATCAGGATGGTCCTGGTCTTGTGTCAACCTTGTTAACAAAAAAATGAAAAAAAGTGTCGAAGCATAGTTCCTTGTCTTGTGTCAAACTCATTAAGAAATGAAACAAGGGGCCGGAGCATAGTTCCTTGTCTTGTGTCAAGCTCGCTAAAAATTGAAACAAGGACCTTTGAGCATAGTTCCTTGTCTTGTGTCAAGCTCGTTAAAAAATGAATCAAGGAGTCCGAGGATAGTTTCTTCCTGTATCTACGTCGTTGAAAAATGAAACAGATGTTCGAGGATAGTTTCTTCCTGTATCTACCTCGTTAAAAAATGAAACAGATGCCTGAGGATAGTTCTTTTACAGTGTCAACCTCGTTAAAAAATGAAACAACTCCCTTTTTCCAAATCGAATCTTTGATTAAGATCTCGTAAAATCTCAGCCCGACTTTCCTGGATCTCGAAGGTGAACCTTCATTCCATCCACCTAGTTGAATGAAATGAAGCTTGGGGGGCATGTACCTTGAATTGAGTCATTATGCTGGGGGCATGCAAACTTAACTCAAGCATAGTTTGTCTTTGTTTCAAGCTTGTGTAAAAATAAAACCAAACTCAAGCATAGTTTTTCGTTTCAAGCTTGTGTAAACATGAAACCGAATTCAAGCAGGGTTCCCATGGTTCACGCTTGTGTAAAAATGAACCCATGCCCAATTTATATCTCGTGATTGTCATTTTTATCAGCTAATTTCTGCTCGATGAACCTTGGTTGTTTCCTTCCATCATCACCATCTCTTTGGCCAATCATATGCTTTCACTTGGTTATTTTTCCTTTCCGGAGGAACCGCAGCAATGAGTGGTTTTGTTAGCCAGCCTCTTGACCATTACATGTTTTGAGCAGTTCTATCATTGTCAGAACCTGTTGCTACCCTTTATACCACTCGTTCCTCCAGGACGAGTCACCTTTAAGCTCTTTTCTGACTCGTAAAAAGTGAAAAGATTGTCGAATATTTTTCCCTTTTAAACTCGTTCAAGTAAATAAAAACAAGGGGTCTGCTTTAAGCTCTTTTTCGACCCTTAAAACATGAAAAAATTGCCGATCTCTTGTCGTTTTGACCTTGTTAAAGGTTGCGAAACATCGTTTACCCCTTTTTCGGGCTGGGATAAACTATTTACGAAAAAGGTACACCTTAGTCAAACATGGCTATGAGGTGCTCTCGAGTATTGTTTTCTAACTTTTCGGGCTCGAGAGACAACTTTACGAAAAGGGACCTTTTGGAGTTTTCTTTTCCGTGTCATTTTCAAACTCTCTAAACATGAAAAAGATACCGAGTTTCACCTTTGTCAAACTCGTTAAAAGATTAAATGCCATAGGACTTGTCATTATGACAAGACCAAGCTACTACTTCCTAGGGCTCGTAAAACTTACTAGGATGGATCCATCTGAAGGATGGACTTATATTACAAGCATATGGTATCCCCGTCAAGCTTGTGTAAAAATAACTGGGGTACTCACCAGAAATGGTGGGGCAAAATTGGAAGTATTTCATCAGTTGTATTCTTCACTTGAGGTAGCATGTTGCTCTTGAACATTGACATTCATCTGCTGTTCGTGTCGAGTTTTTGGGACATCCTCACTCTGTCACTTGGCTCCCTGTGTTTTGGGTTATCCATTTTAAACCTCTCATATGATCTATGCCACATCACCATGACCTTTGATCCTATGATTGCAAACGCTGCCAAAATCCGGAGTCGTGTCATCCACATGTTTAAGAGAAGTCTTCTTGCATGTACATTGTCTAATCATCTGTCACATTCTTGGAATACTCTCATTCATTGTGTTTCCTATTCCATGTCGATGATGAAGGATCCATTATGGCCTTCCTTCGACAGATCGCTTCTTGTCGACTTCAGCTCATTATCCAAGAAGTTGATCTAGAAACTCCTTTCTAGTACCTTAGAGCTTGCATGCCTCAATGGCAAGTTCTTCGCACTCGATGATAGGTTCTCATCATTGGCCCTCGATCGAGTGATTTCACAGGTGTTCGACTTTAGTTCCTTATTCACACTTCGTGAATTGTACTGATAGTACCTTGAGAGCCATTGACATTATGGGTGGTTTCTCTCGCGCTTGTTAACGGTTCACATCATTGGCCAGTAATCAAGTGATTTTCTAGCATGTTTGACTTCAGCACGTCTATTCACATGTTAGAATTTGTACTCTAATCGAGTCGTGTTGGAGTGCAAGACCCTGGGCTTAGATCACAAAAGTCCAGGTTGCGAGGAGTGATGAGTCATTCATGATTATATACATGATTCTTTAGACAGATGGTTGCGACCATGCTGTGGGTATCATTTTGATCCTGCTCAGTCGAATAGCTGGGACCATACTGTGGGTCTTTTCATTTAGATCCTCTCTATGCGGATGGCTGCGCCCATGCCGTGGATCTATTTCATATGATCCCTTCAATCGAATGGTTGCGTCCATGCCGAGGATCCATGCACATGATCCTTTTCTTGATGGATAGTTGCGCCTATACCATGGATTCATGTATTGTTATATGCCTATCATGTTTATCAAGCATGCCTATCAGTTTTCAAATATGTACATGTATGTTTGAGTTGCAGGTCTTCCGATGCTGGTATTCCAAGTCCTCGCTCCATCTTAAAGCATTTCAGCCATTGCTTTCAGCTCTGACTTCATGCTTTAGGGGGCATCTGTTACACATTAATTTGTCACTCTCCTGTCACTCCCCGTTCCTGATCCTAGAGAACCCTAGTAGTGACTACTGTGTTATACTTTCACCATGAAACCTATGCTCTAGAATCCCTTGAAGTCCCCACTCCCTTCAAAATATTTCTAGAGAATCCTTCTTAAAATCCAGTTTTTAAGATCAACGTTGTTTCCCAATGTCTCACCCGCGTTGATGGCGAAAGTTTACTCTGTGACCCGCGCCGATCAGCGCCACTGTTAACCCAATATCCGTGTCGGTCTACTTCTGGAAAGTTTTATAAAAGGAAACGGAGTTTCAGGTCTAGAAACTTCTAGTGGTGATGCGCTGGATGTTCGTTTGGTTGGATAAGGCCCGAGAATTCCATATAAGGTTCTTTCCCCATTAAAAGTGGACCTTCCCAAGGAGATAAGACCTTCTCCCCCCCTTGAGTGGATCTCATTCTTATCCTCCTCTCCCTATGTAAACCACTTCCTCTTACCCTTTTTGGTTACAATATACAAAACCAGCTGCAAAATTCTGAAATCTTTAGCTTTTGATAGAACAAGATTAGACTTAGATGACAAAAGACTAGTCTTTGGTAGCTAAAGCATGAGGAGGGAGAGTTACAGCTTGGAAGCCATTTCATGTCAAGCTAGAGGAGGCAAAGAGTGTTGAAAAGGTGTCTGAAAACACAAATTCTGGAAAATTTACAGAATGCTGGAAATTGCAGAAATAAAAATCAGCAGTAATAAACAGCCATTAAAACACATTAAAACACTGATATTTTTGGTCAACGTGACCCTGGAAAAACTCCCTACAACTCTTGGGGAAAACCAGTTTGAGAGCTCTTCTTTATTTCTGAAAAATGTCTTTTTACAGGAAGAAAATTTCAGCAAAAATTACAGCAAAATAATTTTTATTTTCAGCAAGCAAACTTATCCGTTTTCAGCCCAACGGACCACCTGAAACTTCTCAGTTTTCAGCAAAAAAATCAGTTTTTTCTGCTTGTTCTTGCTGCTGTTCTGCTTGTTCTTTCTGCTGTTCTGATTTTCTGAAGAGCTGCCTGGTATGTGTGCCAAACTGCTGCCTCTTTCTCCTTCTTGTCCAGAAATCTCCCTTGCTCTCTTGCTCTCCTTCTCCCAATCTGCTCATGAAAGAATGAATGATCTTTTCTTCCTTTTCCTCCTTTAATATAACTCCAAGTGACTTTTTGGTGATCCAAGTGACTTTTGGGTGATCTCTAAATCCAATGGCTGAAATAGATTTAGATCAATGGCTGAGATTAAATGCACATTTAAATCTCACTTTCTATTTTTTAATTCACCCACTTTAATAAAGGCCCACTTAGTCATTTATTTCCAAAGTCACTTTTCCTTTCTAATTTTTCATTGACTTTATAAAAGTCACTTTAAAATTAGACTTAGTAACTTTATCACTTACAGTCACTTTTAAATTAGATTTTAACTTTATAAAAATTATAAAGTCACTTTAGGAGAAAAATTAAAATCTTTTGGACACTTTTCCCTAGGCCAAAGATCAAGGCCTAAGGGAACCACCTGTCCTCCGGTACCAAATTTCAACACTCCCTCTTACCGAGGAAGGTGTTCCTCACCACACCCATCTTGTCTCTGAAGTAAACATGCTTGCCCCGTGGTAAGGCTTTGGTAAGAATGTCTGCTACCTGCTCATCAGTGGAAATATACTCAAGCTTCACAGCACCCTTCTGAACATAGTCTCTGATGAAATGATATCTGATCCCGATATGCTTTGACCTGTCATGAAATACTGGATTCTCCGTGAGTTTAATGCAACTCTGATTATCACAGTAAATCACTGAAGGTCTCAACGGCTGACCAAATAAGCCAAACAACATCTTGCGAATCCAGATGGCCTCACAACTAGCTAGACTGGCTGCCATATACTCTGCTTCCGCTGAACTCAATGCTACTACCTGCTGCTTCCGGCTGAACCATGACACTACTGTTGAACCCAACCCAAAACAGCACCCTGAAGTGCTCTTCCTATCAGAAGCACAACCTGCCAATCAGAATCAGTATAACCTGCCAACCTCACTCCATCCCCCTGCCTGTAGTCCAGACCATAATCCATTGTCCCCTGCAAGTACCGCAAAATGTGTTTTGCAACCACCCAGTGAACCTTCTTAGGCTCACACATAAAAACTGACTCATCGTGTTGACTGCAAAACAGATATCTGGTCTAGTGTTGACCAAATACATCAAGGAACCAATCAGCTGCTTGTACAATGTGGGATCCACCAACCGGAATCCGAAGCATGAAGCTTCTTCCAGTTGGTAATCATCGGTGTCGACATGGGTCTACAATCCTCCATGTGGAATCTGCTAAGGATGTCCACAATATACTTTCCCTGCCCCAGGAAGAAATGCCCCTCCTCCTGCCACACCTCCAAACCCAAAAAGTAATGCATCAAGCCAATTTCCTTCATCTCAAACTCCGTCGCAAGATCTCTCTTGCAGTGCTCTATGAGTCTCTCTGCACCTGTAATGACCAAGTCATCCACATACAGCACCAGAATGAGAGGCTCCTCACCTATCACAATAAAGTAAAGGTTCGGATCTGTCTCACTCTTTGTGAAACCCATCCCTTGCAAATAAGTGTCTATCCTGAAGTACCAAGCTCTGGGAGCTTGCTTCAGGCCATAAAGGGCCTTCTTCAGTCTGCACACATGGGACTCCTTCCCATGCACCTCAAAGCCCTGTGGCTGCTCAATGTACACCTCCTCCTGTATGAAGCCATTGAGAAATGTGGTCTTCACATCCATCTGGTGGATCTTCCAACCCATCTCTGCTGCTATCGATATAATGGAGCGAATCGAAGTATATCGAGCCACGGGAGCGAAGATCTCCTCATAATCAACTCCCTCTACCTGGGAGAACCCTCTAGCCACAAAACCTCGCTTTGAATTTCTCAATGCTGCCATCTGCAGCATGCTTTACCTTGTAAAGCCATCTGGAAGTAACCACGAACTTGCCCTCAGGCCTCGGCACCACCTCCCAAACATCATTCTTCATGATAGAAGAATACTCCTCCTGCATGGCTTCTCTCCAGACCTGTTGGCTAGCTGCCTCCTCATAGCTAGAAGGCTCAGAGTCAAGAATGCTGGTAACCATCGCCATATAGCTACAAAATCTCTCAGGTGGTCTACTCTCTCTGACCGGCCTCTACGGCTCAGCAACAGATGTGGCATCTCTCAAGGTGTCCTGAAGCCACTTGGGCTTCCTCTTCCCTGAGCATGCTTCTCCCATCGGAGAATGAAACTCCTCCTCCTCATCACTATCAGTAGCCTGAACTCCTGACTGTCTGTCTGCTGTCCTCTTGCCTGCACCTGAACCTGTAGAAGCTGCGGTACCGTGTGAACTGTCCATCAGTGGACTCCCTAGTGAACTGCTCTGTGACCAGCTCGGAGCACCACCCCTTTGGCTCGGTGAGCCACTGCTCACTGATGGACCTGACATCCTCATAGATATACCTCCTGATCCTCCTGATCCCTGCCCACTAGATCCCTATGACTGACTCAACTGCTGCTGAGGGTCTGGCTGATCCAGATACTCCAACTCCCATGATCTCCTAAAGGCCCTGTCCTCCTCGAACTTCACATCCCCTCTGACAACAACTCTCCTCTGTGCAGGAATGTAAATCCGAAAGGCCTTTGAGGTCTCACTGTAGCCCACAAAGATACCCCTCTCTGCGGTGGGCTCTAGTTTGGTCCTCTTCTCCTTGGGTATATAGGAGTATGTAATGCATCCAAAGATATGAAGATGACCAATATCAGGCTTCTTCCCAGAGAAAGCCTCCTCCGGAGTCATGTGCCCCAAGGCACGATGCGGACTCCTGTTCTGCAAGTAAAAAGCTGTGTTGCAGGCCTCTGCCCACAAAAACAATGGCAACCCCTGATCATGTAACATGGCTTTGGCAGCCCCTATGATGGATCTGTTCTTCCTCTCCGCAACCCCGTTCTGCTGGGGGTTGTAAGAAACAGTGAACTCCCTCCTAATGCCTGCCTCCGCACAATAGTCAACAAACTCTCCAAGGGTGTACTCTCCTCCATTGTTCGACCTCAGGGACTTGATCTTCCGACCTGT
>APFE031358157.1:0-18013 GCA_000404065.3 Pinus taeda
GCGTTGCTACGCACTTCACCTTCTGCCTCTCTGCGTATACCCGCAGAGCTCCTTCTGCTGAACAACGTGGCCACGCACTGCTCCTTTCACTGATCTGCGTACAGTACGCACCCAATGGCACTATCGCGCCACGTACTTCCCAGGAGATACGCACTCAAAAGAATAATCGCGCCGCGTACTTTTACAGCAGGTACGCACCCAAAAGAATAATCGAACCACGTGCTGCTACAGAGGGCACACACCTGAACCACTGTCGCCCTGCGTACCTACGCACTGATCGTTCGGCGCCTTTGCGTACCTACGCACAGAACCTTCGGTGCCTCTGCGTACCCACGCACTGAACCTTCGGCGCCTCTGCGTACCCACGCACTGAACCTTCGACACCTCTGCGTACCTTGGACTAGGGCTGAAATAACCTCAGATCCTCAGATCTGAACTTGTGCTTAAGAGATCACCCTTCGCAGATTTGCTTCTAACTTCTCCTTTATAGATCAATCTTTTAAAAACCGAGAACCCAATAAATCAGATCTTAAGATATTCAATCACTCAAAAGATGCTCAAGCCAAATGATCTCCTTAGCTTTATATAGGCAAGCTCATCCTTAAATCAAGGATCATGGGGCTCAATAATAATAATAATAAAATAAACAATACCATAGGCCAAAACCATGATAACACAATACCGACGGCTAAATACCATGAGGAACCCCACGTGTGGGTGCTTTACTGCCTTGGAATGTGTGCACTAAGGGTACGCACTTGATGAATGGGTTACCCGCGTATTGGGACGCGGTCCCTGCACAGTATACCTGCGGGTACGCACCTCCTGAGCTGTTCTCCTGCGTACTTATTTATTTTTATCAAAATGAGAGCCATGCCATGGGTGTTGCCATCAAGTACAACATCTGAAACATATAATCATACCAGAACCATAATGCCAACACGGGTATCCCCCTTGTTGTAGACCCGATTTTCGAGGCTTCAACATATTTGGCGCTAGAAGGAGGGCCTAAAACATGTTGTCTGTTGGAGTTTTTAATTTTTATTTTTAACATTGTATATAAATTACGATGGCTCCTCTTAAGCTTCCGATTTAGAGTTGTATCCATGTACATGCATCTTCCAACACTCCACCTGAAGTGGTAAGACTCTTGTCTCAGGTAAAATTCAATGGTAAGAGAAATTCTTCTACTTTTAATAATGCCCTTCAATTTATTGAAAATGTTTCAAATTCTAATTTTCAAGGAATTGATGAAGGCATTTTATGCATAATTTTTGCTCTCACATTTGTAGCAGAAGCTAGAAACTGGTGTAGAACCCTTCCAGTTGCCTCGATCCATAGCTGGGATCATATTGTCATGATTTTCATTTGTAAATTTGATTGCTATGATTATGATAAGGTATATGATGAGATTGAGTATCTACGAGAAGAAAATGAGTCTGTTAGAGATTTTAATATTCGATTCATTTGAATTGTTTAAAATTTGATGCTGAAAATGAACCCATAAATGAAGAATCACTAGATTGTGTTGATCATAATTATCCTCTGCCTCCTATTCCCGATCCATATGAAATTAGTCCAAGATTTGTTCAACTTCCCTCTAAGTTAAATGAGAAATCCAATTCGGATGTGGAAATAAGTAGTAATGAAGAGGTTTCACAAAGCTTAGAAGATATTTCTGATCAAATACAAGAAGATGAAAGCAACAATTTTGGAAGAAGGATCGACTTGGAATCTGAAAGCAACTTTGAGACAAATTCAGAAAATATGATCACAAATCAACAAATGCAAACAAGAATCAAGGTAAGAAATAGAATACAACCAGCTGTACAAATTTCTAAATCTTTCCATGATCAACAAATGCCAAGAGCGAAGCAGCAAAGCAATCTTCTTCCAAAAAACATGAGTACACAAAGGTATGATCTGAAACCCAAAATTTATGATGAATATAATGCACAAAAATTCTCAAATAGAGACATTTTTAAATGCATTATTTTAGATTCACACTTTTCTTTGTATCCTGATATTTTTAATGATGATAATTTCCCCCCTTCCGGTATTAACGATATGTCACGAAATACTGAGGTTGACTTAAATGAATCACCATTAAGTTTTTTTCAAGATAGAGAAGCAATTATGGACCATTCTTTTGCCATCAATAAACATGAAATGCTTGTTCCTTCTTGTTTGGATATACTGGATGAAATTGAATAAAAATCTAGAATTTCTTGTGAAGTCATTTATGATAATTACTTTGACATTGAAGATGTTGATTTATCTCAAGAAAATCATCTTAAACTTCAAGTAACATCCGAGAATGAGAGGTACTTTAATTTAGAAATAATTTCAACCAATCCTCATTCTAAAGCAGCAAATCATCTTCATGATTTCCCTATCCAATAAAGTATTCCAGTCTATGATTCATATCATACTCAAGATTTCACGCCTGTTCATAATCATAATTTCCTTTCTAATTCACAAGATGGAATTCGAAATTACTCAGATTCCATAATTTTGGCCAGTCCTTGTGAAAGATAAATCATTTCAAAACAATCCCAATTGTGTTATAACACTAGTTGTACAGATAGTGATTTCATTCTATTCTTTTTTCACCCTTTTTGTATAAAACCAGATTTATTTTCATATTTTAATTTTCAGACTTTTGATATATTACGCTGGCATACTGAGCACCTTACTAACAAACATTCAAGTGATGTATTGCCCTGTTGGAAAATTGAAGTTTTTCAAAAGAATGTAGAGCTATTTCAATTTCAATTTCAATCAATGTCAATGTTTTATCAAAAGGTTCTATCCTATCCAAGACAATATCAACAAAAGGATGTATTTTTAGAAATCTACCAGCAATTCAATTTAATTAATAATTGTCCATTTCATTTGAAAGATTTCCATCTATTCTTCATTGATCCATTTAAAGAAATATATTTGGAAACTTTTCTTTCATGGAAAATTGTGAAAAGATTAACCTCCACACATAACATTAATAATATGTTACACGCTGTTAAATCCAAAAATTCATATCTTCAATCTGGCCTGTCATCTCTTTCCTTGAATATTTATCAATCCTTAATAGAAATCCATCTAGAGTTCTATGATCCAATAGGTATTCAATTGGAAAGAAAATTTCATAAGGAGGAGATTTTAAACAAAATTCTAATAATAGTTGTACATTCTGATTTCACATTTAATGTTCTCAATTCAGCAAGAATTTTATTCCTAGTACTAATATTTGAACTGTATATATGTGCAGGAATAAAAATGAGAGAATGGTTACACTGGAAATATGACTATACCTAGTCAATTTCATGTAGATAGTTAGAATAGGAGTAGAATTAATTTAGTTAGTTTGTTATGTTGATAGTTTATTTTTAATAGTCTGCAAGTAAAAAATAAAGGAAGTAATTAGTCCTTTTCATATCATATAAATATCCAAGGGAATAATTAACTCACATTAGAAAATTTCTAAATCTTCCTTAAATATATCCTCCATAATAAAACCTGTTGTGAGTAGTTACACTAGTGATTTACGAATAAGATACCAATTCTCTTTCAGATTTTGATTTTTCGCTTGTATAAATAGAAAATGTTTTGGAAAATTGATCTTTATTATTGAAAGATACGGTTAAATACTCTAGCCTAGATATGATACTAGTTTCAACTTCATAAAGTTTGATGAAAACAACCTTTAATTAAGGAATTGTTTTATATCAGTGCAATGAAAGGTATCAATAACAAAATAAAGATTCTTTGTAGAACAACTATTTCCAAAAACTCTACTATTGTCGTCCAGAGCTATCTTAAGGAAACAATGACTTCCTCCCTACTAAGGAAATTACAACTTTTAGAGGAACAATCCAAAGATACACTTCATCTTGAAGAATGAGAGGTCTCATCATGAGACGGCTTATCATAATCACAGATATTATAACTTGCTGACTTTGTCAAATACTGCATACCACAACAGGGTAATGACTCAAGATTGTTAAATCAAAAGGCAAGGGGTCTCATCACGAGCCAACTTGTTCAGCAAAGTTATAAATCAAGTGAATGACTGTGTCACAAATTGGCTATCAAACCAAGACATTGTTCTTTAAGAGTAAAAGAAAATCAAAGCAATAAGTGTGGATGTGGATTCTTATTTGAGAGTTGTAGGTTGCTTTAAGTAGGATACAAGATCATTGCTAGGTAACAGGTAACCCTGTCGAGGCTATAAACACCTGCTGGCATCAGAGGCTCTACCTACGACAAATGAGCATATTTAAAACTGGTTTACATAGAAGACTTTGTTTTATCTTTACAGACCAAGTAATGACTGATATAAATACAAGGACTAGCTTGAGGGAGAAAATAATCAAATTTGAAAATAGTTGAAACAAAATGTCATTGACAGGTTAGAGCATAATGTACTTTATCTTTCCATAATAAAGTTTAACTTTCTGGAAAATTTCTGTTTTGGAAGTTTAGAAAATTCAATAGAAAGACAGAAATAACTGGTTCTTCCAAGTGAATTGCCAATTGTTGTAGCCAGCAACAACCCCCCTTCTCATTTAGCGTTATTCGGTCTATACTAAATGAATGGGGACCCTTAGTTAAAAAATCCAAGAAAAAAACAAAGTAGTGCTTAAATTTCCTTTCCGCAAATAAAGTTACTATCATAAGCTTAGGAAACCCCTTGGAGAATCTTAAAATCTAAGTTTATGGTAAGGTAAAGATCTTTAGGAAAATCACATCGCAAAAAGATAGCGGGATGCCACCCTACAAGCACACTTCCAATATTTGCGAAATCACGATATGCGATAATGAACAAATATCGCATCACATTCAGCATAACTTACATGAAATACTTCAAAATTCGCCGATATGCGATGACGATGATCGCAAGATCGCTTATTGCAGGAAACAGGTTAACGAAGTTTATCATACATAACATTCCTGCGATCTGCGATATTGCAATGTTGCGATCGGAGATGTTGTGATTTTCGATGTTGTGATATGCGATGTTCCAAAGCAAATCGCAAAATCGCTCCATCACAGATCTTTCATGTGCGCCATTCAAGAAAAGTATTTTCCATAAGTTGACACATGGTTATGCGCTTTAAATTCTAATAAAGGAGTTAGTTGTTAGTTATTAATGGAATATGGGTGCGTGCTTTTCAAAGGATCATTTCACGTAAGGTGGTATATTTGGTATGTCTGGGATATTTAAAACTTTCCCATCACCCTTCCTTGTCATTCAATTTTACTTCACTTGTGAATTGCAGGAACGAAGAACAAAGGCCAACACAAAGAAATACGCAGGATAAAATGGGAAAGAAAAGCAAAGCTCCAAGCTCCAAGGAAAAAGAAATGGCGCCCTTGTATACAAATACGGCCTGTAATAGAGACGCGGGAATTACTATGTGGGAATGCATGTATAACCTGCTTGAAGAAGAAAATCCTAGAGTAATGGAATTTACTGCTACCGCAGGCTCAAATAGTTCTTCTGAAGCATCCCTTATAGAGCTAGCTTGCTCATTCTTGCACCGGATAGCAGCACAACCCAAAATTCTCCCATACACAAACATGGTCAAGTGGATACTGGATAGTGCCGATATCAGAAATAGACAGTTCAAAACTCAGGGACAAGGACTCATCGGTTCATTCGTTGCGCAAGATTTAAAGCTCATGTATCATCTACCGAAGCCACACACAACTTATAACAAGCAGTTTATCGAGAAATTTGTAAAAGAAAATTAGGACCTGGAAGAAACCACCAAAGACTGGTCTAGGAGGGATGAACTGCTGAAGAAAGATAAACAAGGTATGTACAGTCATGGTTCCCTTACCTCCCCATATTACTTTTCTATTGCCAGGCTCTGTAGAATATTTGGAATGCCAGATATCAACAAATTTACATCTGAATGGCTACCATTATTGGATGCTGCCACGAATGCCACTATTGTAGATTGGGCCAAAATTTTGTCTGATAACCTAGTCACGGGCATTGTAAGTTACCGGTTCCAAAGAACTGTGGCTCAGAGAATTTATCCTCCTTTTTACCTATCTGCATATGTAATGCATGCAATATGTTATGTGTCTAAATTTCCTGTGATGGGTTGGAAGTGGACAACTCAAGACCCCTTACCCATCCATCCCTATCATAAAGAGTTATGGGACTCTCAATTCATTCCAAACTTCTACTAGATTTGTCATGGAATTATGCTACCCTTGTAGAGAATGTTGTATGATAAAGACCCTCCGAGATGCTCGCCTGAAGCACAAGTAGACATCCTCCCTATCACAAGATGGTTCGGGGAGGAATTGTTTACTTATGTCAGGGTATTTGGAAGTACTGCTCCCCCTCATGTCCTACCCTTGTATATCCCTGATAAACTCTTGGCTCGAGAGATTGCATATCAAACCTGTGGAGAAGGTGGTCTGACTAAAGATTTGAAAGACAAAGAGAAGGCTATATGGCCACAGTTTCCTGTGTCATGTGGGACCTTTTCGCTATTCGATGTGGGCCATGCATTCACAGAAGTAAAGAATATGACGTGTTTACAGTTATTCAAATTTTCAGCAAGACCATTTGATCCTAATGAGGTTGCCTAAAATTTCACCATTGCAGTCAAGATAAAGGTGTTCGCTAGGGAAACAGATGTATTCGATGATATATTCCAACAGAAAAGCACGCTTGAAGAAATTCTGCAGGCAGTCCAACTGCAATTCTCTCCAGAAGAATTCCAAAGGTTCAAAATATATAGGGAAAGAAGGTTAGCCAGTATTCCTTTAGAGAAACTACACTTAAAACCCTCAAAAGAACCAACTCCAAGTGTTAGTCTTAGTGGGAGTTCAAGCACTAATGGGTCTAAATCCAAGTATGAAAAAGAAATGTCTGAACATTCTAAAAGATCCAGAAAGGAATAGGATAAGAGCGAAGGGTCAGTAAAGGATACTGCCCAGTCAATGGAACTTCCACATCAATAGGTTATTGCCTCCCCGCAAAGAGATCCTCCCCCTCTCGTCATTCAAGCACCTCCAGTCATAACCAAACTAGACAAAGAATGGGAAACCTTCAATAACTTGATCAATCTTGAAGGGAAAACCATAAAAACACCTGTGAGAAACACACAGGTAACAAAAGAAGTAGTCACAAGCACAGTCAGCAATGTCCCAGATATGGAGCATATTCCTATTGCCCCATCTTCTGAGCTTATGCTGAAAATAGAAGAAATTCCTCCTCTTGATATATTTTATAGCCCACAACACAAAGCAGTAGTAAGAAGATAGAGGAAGAAGAGGAAATTGGAAAACACGCTCTTTCAAGACGCAAAACGATTAGACGTCCTGTGGCAAGATCCAACTAACAATCCCACTGAGAATCTCACCAAACTATCTCAGATCGTAGGAGCATATGCCTCTGCAACTATTGATAAAGCATCTGAGGTACAATAGTTGCTAAAAGAAAAGGAAGATTTGATACAAGTCTTGCAACAATAATTGCAGCAAGCTAATGCTAATAATGAAGCACAAAAACAGCTTGAAAGGTTACAACAAGACTTCCAACAAATGCAGATAGGATATCAGAAAAGTTTGGATGAGAAAGGAAAGCAGTTACAGGATCTACAAGAGATGCACAAGGACGATCCTAAACTTACAGAGTTTATCACAGAATCCATTTCCTTGAATGAACAATTACTACAACAGCAGGAAATGTTGGGCCAAAAAATATCGCAGTGGAACTATTATTGTGAAATAAGTGATAAAACCACTCATCAAGTTGTAGAATTACGAAGTGACTATGATTCAATTGATAAACGGGTGACTGCATATTTGGCTTGGCAAGAAATAGACGAGGAAAAAAGAGCAGGTGTACCAAGGATAAATGAAGACCACAAAGACATGCTTTTTAACAAATGGGATGACCAAATCAAGGAGGCAGAACAAGTAGCAGAAGGAGCAGCCACGGTAGCAAGTAGTATTATTGATTGTGTAAATGAAAACTTACATAGGGAAAATCTGATCACAGAGACCACTCCAGGATATTTGCCTAACGCACAGCAAATACAAACAGATTGGAAGCAGAAAGCTCAAGAAAAGGCAAAAGCAATCCAAGGGTTAACCAAGTTGAACTGGGATTATTACTGGGCATACTTGGTCAAGCCACATAGCCAGTGTATGACGCTTAAGTGTATCATCAATTCCGTCAAGAAAATGGCGCCAGTTCTTGTTGATTCTATTTTCTCAGCTCAGCTAAAATCGGAGGTCATCCAACCGACTCTTCTCCAACAAATGCTGCATACGTGGAATTTCAATGACCAGATACAGAAGTAGTTTCAATTTTTCATTCAACTTTAGTTTCAATTTTGTTTTAATTTGCTTAGAAAAAGGACGGTCATTTAAATCATATCCTGAATTTTTGTAATAATTTATTTTTAGTTTTAGTTAGTAGTATTTAAACCCTTCTTATGCATTTAGAGAAGGGTCCAGAAATTTGTCAAAAACTTGTCCTCAGAACATGCACTTTTGCACCCTCCGAGGAGGTTTTGATGAATGAATGGAACATGATTTGTTTAATATTTGAATTTAATATCTGCTACTGATGTTGCACTTTGTACTCTTAGTGGATGTTAAGATCAAGGAGAGATAAATCATTGTTGCTTGAAGCTCATGAGTCAGGACTAGTTATAAATGGTACTTTTATCTCTTAACCATTTCTGCTTATGTGTTAAAGTGATATTCAGTTTTAGTTGTTTATATATTAATGTGTGAATGCCTGAGTTATCATTTGGCACTTTTGTACGGTGATAGCTATTTATTTATGCTTAATGTATGGATAATTCATTATGCGATATGTTTTTCACAACTGTTTCGTCTAACCTTTTATACGAAGTGGTTCATCTTTATTGAATTCTTTTCTCGTAATAGCTGAATGATCTTTATTACCAGTTGTTATTTGAAATCTTTTTAGATCGCATAATAGAAGAATTACACCCCGGGTTAGTATAGACTTAGATGTTTTTGTTTACTAGAATACAATAGTATTGCATTAGATTAAAGTTAGAATTATAATATCTTAATTAGGAATTGTTAGATCAGAAACATCAAATTCTACACACACACACTCATAAATTGGGAAACTGGTCCCATATCCCCAGTCAGACCCACTATACCAAATGGATAAGGAGCTGCCAACCAAGGTCTGGACCGAGTGGGTATCCCCCTTGTTATAGACTCGATTTTCGGGGCTTCAATAGGTGGCCACACAGATTTTGGTAGGAAAAGTTATGAGGAAATGTCCCACAAATGAAGTGGTGGCACCAGTCGTTGCTCTAACAGCCCAATGTGCTGAAGGAGTCTAGTTTAATTGGGCGTGCTATCTCTGTGGAAAGTTCCTTGCAAAATTATGCGAGGAATAAGAGCTCAGCAAGACCTTCCACTATGCGTGGCTCTTGCTGTCCATTGTGCTGGTAGCCTGGGAGCTGCTGGAAGATAGTCAATTCCCCACGGTTGCATTGGAACTACCAGAAGCAGCGAATTATGCTTCACTGTTGGTGACCAGGGATGCTCAGCACATTAAGGATAGAAAGATCTTCTAGATATTGATGGAAATAAACATACACATGGCTATCAATTGCAAACCGCGATTGTCACCTACCATGTTTGCCAAACTATAGGAGTACGTGGAGTTCAAGGCAGACATCCAGTGCGTATCAATCAAGGCATAGAAGGACCCTGAGCGGAAGTGGCATGACTTGCCTTGCTTGGCAACGAATGACGTGATTGATGTAGTTCTTGATTTTTGGACGACAGAGTGGCGCACTACCTCAGACTCGGCGGTAGGTTCGAGAAAGTCCACCGCGCAGCACAAAAAGGAGGAGGCCAAGCTCAAGATAGCAAAATTGGACAAGAAAAGGAAGGAGACTGCTGACAAGGCCCAAGCAGAGCGTGATGCTGCCCACTAGGTGGAAAAGAAGACAAGTGAAATAGAGTGTGGCTCTGACAAAGGTGCGAGGTCGCCTTCACCCGAAACAGAGGAAGAAACAGACGAGAAAACAGAGCACCATGGAGCGGACCTGTAGACGGCGTCGTAGTGCATCAAACATCCAAGAGAATAAGAAAAAGTGGGGCTGTGGAAGAAATCCAAGGCCAGTAAGACATCGCTGGACCCAATCACCCTAATAGTGAGAGATTTGAATAACATTAGAGACACGTGTGAGATGTTACAACAGAGGTACTACAATAGTTCGAGTAGCAGTAACAACAACTATTGGGGGCCATCTAGAAGGGTTTGCATGAGCTACAGATCTGCTCATCACAGGTTGGCATGGTGTCCACCAACCTTGCTATCGTTACTTTAGAAGATGCCGAGATTCTGTGTGCGAAGGACTCTAGAGCAATAGTGCTGCCAGATGGAGCACTGACCACAGAAAATGAAGCTGACAGGCCTGTTGTCAACGCCCTCAAGGGAGTGGGGTTGAACTTGGAAGTGCTTCCTAGCGAGGTGCTCCACCTACTGTAGGATGGAGTTATCATGGAACTAAGGGCCCACGAATAGTGCGCTTTGCAGCTAATCAGTGAGCAAAAGATTAATAATGTACAGATGGCCCTGCAGCGAGACACCACCCTCACTTCCATGGTGGAACTTACCAACATGAATATGCACATGATTAAGGCCATGAGGGTAGCATGCCAAATGGTCCCTGAGTTGGCCATTCCTATGGATGTGGAGGCAGATGAACATGTGTACAAGCTTGCTATAGGGGTGCGCTACGCTCGCACAGAGTTGGCTAAGGTTCAGCTGGAGCTGAACCTATAGATTGCAAATTTGTAGTTGTTGAACCTATAGATTGCAAATTTGCAGTTGATGGCCCAACCTTCAACTCCGCTGGAAGTAAAGGAGCAGCGTGCAACCGCTGTCATAGAGGTGATAGTGGCAGTAGATAGTGCAGTAGCAGACTGCACACAACTTTTTGAACAGTCGTACGAGGTCCTAACGAGCCTGTAGGGGGTTCCCAATGTACAACGGCTAAAAACAGTGGCGCAAGAACTACAGTAGTGCTATGATGAAGTAAAAGGTACAACGTGCACCATCGCTCTCACACAGAGACTGGTGAAGCTATAGGAGGCCAAAACATTGAAGAAATAGGTAGATGTAGCACAACACAAAGAGGCAGTGTCGAAAGCGCGCTTGAAGCCATGGTTGGATGAAGCTTATTTGGTCACCACCTCTATTGAAGGCAAGCTTGCTAATTTTCAAGCATCTTAGTAGAAGCTTCAAGCTGATAATTTAGGACTAGCGTCAGAGCAATTGGTTGAAAAAGTGAAGCAAGCGGCCACACAGTGCATTGACAAGGTTGCCATCATACAGGTCCAGCTGGGAGGTCTTCGTGCCAAGATCTTCGCACTCATAGAGTGACTTGAGGGCAAGTCACCATGTTTGTGTTGGGGGCCTATTGGGAAGAGGTTCCCCCAAGAGCAGTTTTGGGGCTAAAAGCCCATGTTTTGGGATAATTTTGTAATAAAGTTGTAAAGTCTCTACATTTTGTGGTTGTAGAGCGTGAAGGTGTCAAGAGTCATAAAGGGTTGTCTACCCTTGTTTTGTAAAGTGTAAAGTCAGCCGTAAAGATCCAACCTGGTCTGCGGACCATGGGATTGTATAAAAAGGAGCTAAGTAAAGTAAGCTCTAAGTAGTTAGAAAAACCAAAGAGTTAAGAGAAGGAAGGAAGAAAGTAGCCTAAGTGTTCTCGAGTCTTAGCATAGGTAGAGGCTCTGCAGCTGAGTGTGTAGAGGCCTAGGGTGGAAGTCCGTAGTTGAGTGCGCGGACCCCTGTAGCTGTGTGTGCAGGGTAGATAGAGTCTGTATTAAACTGGAAGATATCAATAAAGAGAAGTATTCTATGATTACTATGTATTTAGTTCCTGTTAATGCATATGATTATATTGCATTTTGGGTTTAATTTACAATGCTTATTTGATGCACGAATATATGTGATTGTATTAGTTAATTAAACACAAGTAAGGATATCAGTTTATGCAATGCTAACTGTGATTGATTAGTAAGATAAGTTAAACACTTTGGATAACTTGGGAACCTATACAATGCATTGTCATAGTTGCGTGAAAGTACCTGGACCACGGGTTAAGGTTGCACGAAGGTCAATCGTACACCTTTGCTGAGGTAATGAAGGGAAGAATATAGGGAAAAATGAGAGAGACCTAAGGCTTAGCAGCCTCCGTGAAGGTCGGGGCAGAGGGTATAAATCGACATCATGACCATCTCAAGGTGTGGAAACTTGGTTCCAACATCCCCCCCATACTGCTTCGGGTGAGACTTTGGTCCAAACTCTGCGGGTTGATGCCGAAAGGGCCAGTAGTGTAGGGATTTGTTTGGCTAACTAATGTCGAACCTAGGTCAGGCCCTACAAAGCCAATAAGTGCAGAGGTCAATAGAGGGAGAACTTGTTAGTGGCTAAGGGAGCTTCAACATTGGGACTGTTTCTAGCCTGACAGGGATGTCAGAAGTTGGGTGGATCAATTAATTACTTCTCAGTAACTGAGTTTCAGTGTAGTAGCAGTATAGAGTAGCACGATGCAACATGATGAGAGGGGGTTGCAGTGCAGATGCAGTGTTGGGAGGATGGACCAGCAGCAACGTGGATGCAGAGGGAGTTTTCATATGGATGCAACAGTAGTAGTGGCAGGGCCGTTGGCAGCAGTACAGGATGCAGCAATGTAGAGGATGTTGGGTGGGGAGGCCTAGCATAAGCACAAGTACCTGTGTCGTATAATAAGAGTGATGCTCATTGTGGAGTATTACTAGAGCATTATCCTCACTGAGAGGGAGTGTTGATTTGGGGTAGCATAGGATGTGCTCTAACCATGAAAATTGGTGGAGAGGCTAAAGCATATGAGATCTCCAAGACCCAGAATGGTTTGGACAGATTGTACCCGGTTGGGGAGATATTAAAATAAATAATATTTTTATTGGAGTTCCAAAGTCTAAACTTAGGAAAAATAAAATAGTAATTGGTATTAATATGAAACTGGATTAGAAGGTTCCAAAAGTCATGGATCAAGCCAAATCTAATCTTAGTTATTGATTAGAGATGTAATCTCGGCCATTGAAAGACCAATAGGAAAAGTATAAGAGGAGGCTTGAGGGTCATTTGGAGAACACACCAGAGCAATTAGTCATTCATTTTACTAGAGCGGGGTTGCTAAGAAAAAGTGAATTAGTGACCAGTGGTGAGGGGAAGTGAGTACTGGATAGAGAGGCAGAGACAGTATTGAGAGACTAACACAGAAGTAGAGAGAGCGAGAGCAGCAGCCAGTTCAGGCCACACAGAGCCCAACAGAGACAATGCAGAGGCCAGAGGGACTGCATCATCTAAGCAGAGGCTGCTGGAGTGATGCAGAGGGTCCCAGAGGCTGCATAGTTCCTTAGAGAGATGATGCAGAGGGTCCTGGGGCTAATGCACAGGCCATAAGGGCTAACGTTGAGCTTCAGAGCTGTCAGAGAGGGTTTCGTGGGACAAGTTTTCTGAATACCTGTTTCTGAATATAGAGGTATTGTTGCCTTGTACTTTTCTCTATTGGGTGAGTCAGTTAGGCACCCAATTGTACTCAAGGAAATACTGCATAATAATATACCCTCAGAATAGCTGCACCAATTTTCCTGCATTGGGTTTTTCTGGGGATATTTTTCCAAAAATAATGGTGTTACTTGTGTGTTTGTTTTCTTTCAACTGATGATTTGTAGATGTTGTGACTGTATTATGTTTATTTTGGTATTTAAATGTTTAAAATAACTTGTTCATAAGTTACAAGTAGAAGAAATAAACCAACAGAATATAGATTAATTTTCTAACAGATAGACTTAAGAAAATTTAACACTTTCCATTGATATGCGGGGGGCCTTTTCCTTTGTTATTTGGAATCCCACATCCCGACGAGTTATAGTGTTTTTCCTGTGGCGCTTCCCTTTATCCTTGCGATCCCTGATTTGCGGGATCGGGCCCACCAAAAATATCACAATTGCAACCATGGAGAGGGGGACTTTTTGCCTTCTTTCTCAACATTGGCTGACTGTATAGACACGGGAGCTTTATAGGCCTGATCACATAATATATCACATCTGGGAGGATCCCCGCTTATCGCAATTACAGGCCTAGAAGGAACTTTGGTGGAAGAAAGAATTTACTGTGGGAGATTGCTGATTGTCAATCTGTGGGGGGTGACATCATCACTGCCACGTATCACCCAGAAATTCCCCCGTAGGACCCCTTGAAAACACTGATTCTGAGTTACATGTGTCCTCTGTATTTTCCGTGTCACCTTCCATACTACCACGTGGAGGAGAAAGAAAGGGTCTGCACGACCTTGATTTTTCCATGCATTTCCATTGTTAATCTTTTTTGGCCTTCCCCAATGCTTTTACACTAGATTGCAAATCGGCAATATTGCGTGATGTTGTAGGACTGCAGGATTGTGAGATTGCGAGACTGCAGGATTGCGGGGTCGCCGATATGTGGGATGTGGGACCTGCGGGACTATGGGGTCACCGATATGCGGGATGCGGGATGTGAGACCCTTGGGATGCGGGATCGCCGATTTGTGGAATTTACTATGTCCGGGGCCCTCCAATGTTCTCTTCTCTTTCATTTCAAGGCAACAGAATCCCCATCTTCAAACTGCTCTAACATCTGATCTAGAAGTCCATTTTTGGACTTCTATATATCGTTGGAAAACTTATCACAAGCACTATGCAGTGGAGAGGGTCTGGTTCAACTTTGAGAGCTTACGTGGCTTGGGCGATGGCTTCAAAATTCACTGCTTTTCTGCACTCTAGGCAACTAATAACTTTATAAAGCAATGAGTGACAACAAGCATCAAGTGAAAAAGTGCACATACTAAAAGCAAGAATGAAATCAAAAGGCCATTTGTTCATATTCTAAACTATGTTTTTAGTTCTTTCTTTGTAATTCAATTAAGATTCCCTTTGGCTTGTACAAAATAACTCAATATATATTTTTAATCACTATAACTATTTTCTATTGTCAAAGAATAAAGCTAAGCATATAATATGACAATTTTAGACATTCATCCCAATTTGGCGATTTGGGGTCTTCAAATTTCTAAAGGTTATCCAAAATACCTCAATTAGAGTTTATATGAGGGGAGTTATGTGTTCCAAAAGGTTGGTATTTGCTTTAATCACCACAATATCAAATGGGTGTCTTACCAAATCTCAATTTGTGGCCTTTCAAAAAAAATTCTAAAGGGTCCAAAATCTTAACCTTACTTGGTAATTGGGAAATGTAAAATCCTTCCCTAACCTTAATGACTATTGTGACATGTTAAAAATTGAGATGCAAGTTGTTTCAATCCTATATGTAAAGTAGAGGAAGGGGAGAATGCCATGTCATTTTTTTTTTATGAAAGTAAAAGTAAATTCTTATTTAGCCAATAAGTGTCTTTTAAACCTTAATATGAGGAATATGTTTAACTCCTTGAATGTTTAATAAACAGGCGATAAATGACATTTAAAATATGCTAATAAAAAATAATCCATAAACCCACGAGATGTAGACATAGTTGGTTTGTGTGGGGATCTAATGTTTAAAATCCCATGGAGAGGGATAAAAACTACCCCACAACCTTAGTGGTAGCATCCCAAAGGAATGATTTCTAACAAGGAACATTTTTGTACAAAAACATACACATTGATGGAGATTTTGCTAAATATGACTTATTTGAAACTAGACTCTAAATTGCTACTATTTAAGTTGATCCCTTACACAAGCATTTATCTCACATGATTCAAGAAAAAAATGTTGTAGAGTAATTGAGGTACTATTTTGTCTCGACATTTCCACGGGGCATGGAAATAGAGATTTCAAGCACTCTAACATGAGGAGGGAGTGTTTACCCTAGATATTTGGCTAAGAGTTCTTTGCTAATCTATATATGTTGCTTTGGAAAGCTCTTGTCTAATAGATGTTATTGTTATCAAGTTCGTTGAGATGCTATTGTTAAGATGATGACATAAGGTGAATTAGAAAATGTTCAAATCCTCAGCTTGGTTATGAGTTTTTTGAATGATAAGAACATTCTATTGAGATATTTACATTTCATGGGTATTATAAGGTTATAAGTATGATGAAAATTGTGTTAATTCAATACAATGACCAAAGAACAACTTTACAAGAACATATAGTTATAAGATAAAAACCCATGTTTTTAGTTAGTAATTGTTATATGTGCTCAACTATTAAGAAGACGAGAAGTTAGCAAAATTATTAAAGCTTTTAGCGATGTACATTTTTTTTAATTATACAAGTTCTGTGAAATTTTCCTATTTAAAAAATAAAAAATGTTTAATTTTTCCTATTTAAAAAATAAAAAATGTTCTTCTCTACATTATCTTTTTAGCACCTAAAAACACGTAAAATTTTTTACATGTTCCTAACACAAACACAATAAATATAATTTATTTCGACTTGTATGTTCATTTTGATAGAAGCAAACGTGCTTAATCAAATAGACGTTAAACGCCCATGATCAAATACATCGATGCCAAACAAAATGCATATACATTCAATGTCTTTCTAGATCTCCTTGTTTGGGTCAAAATAACCCAAATCTACTTTGAAATCAAATATTTTCTGCTCTGAAGTTGAATAATCTATTCCAAAAAGAAATGGAGTAAACATATTAAAGTTTCCACATTAGCAATGTAATATACACTTTTTAATTCTTTTTATTTTATTTAATAACCATTTCATACACTATGAACCCTAACAAGGCAAAAGTGTGAATTCATGATAATATAGCATTGGAAACTTGCACTCGCAAAGAAAAAATAACAAAATAATTAATTTTTCTTTAGTGTTACACTAAAAACCAAGTGATGATGATGATGATCCTTCTATGGAATAAATTGAACATAATTTCAAAGAGAACCTATCATTAGGTACAAACAATTGTTGGATTCTCCCTTCTAGGCATAAACAACTATTGGATTCTCTCTTCCATATTTTACAAAGATTTTAGTACATAAAGGCATTCATAAAGTTGATAGAAACCATATCATTGTGTGTTGCAATCACATAAACATATAGGTTGTAACACCCTCCACCCACATCTACCCAAGTAACCGACCAACTGGGGTAAATATGTGACGAAGAGTTACTATAATATGATTCAAATCCCTATGTATCAGTTAAGGAAGTGGAACTGATGGAATACAAACCTTCTACACCTGCAATAGAACCCCTAGGAGCCATCAAACCCATCCAAGTGACCATCCCCTGAGACAAATTGACATTTTTCTACATTAAACCTTCAGTCGCTCCTTTGACATGGGAATGCATGCGACTGAGAACCTCCAGTCGCTCCCATAACAAGGCATGCCTACAACTGAGGACTTTTTCAAGTAGTTCTGTGCCAACGATTCCAGATTTTGTGCCACTTTTTGAGGGCCAGGTCTCAAGCCACTGCCCACAACTCCATGAAACTTCCAAATTTGATAAGTAACATCAAAACGATGATACAAATGCAAATACGTGACCAAGGACTTGACCAAAGCCCTACTAAACATGACAGATATTTTGTCAAACATGTCACAAATATGCATTCTACAAGTTTAAACAAGAGATCTAAGCATATGGGTCTCACACTTATTTGAGATTCACTAAGAAAGAGTTGCCTCACCACAATAACTACATTACCATCTATTAAGCCATATATTCATTGTACATTCAGTGATTAACCAAAACATGATGAGAACCATACATTTTCACTGTCATAAAACTCACTTATAATGAGCATATAACCAACAGAAATATCAAGGATAGAACAACCATATAAAGCACATATAAACACATATATTTATCCATAAAATAAGATTGAGAAAGAAATCTTATTGATGATTCCATAAGTTGACCAGGTATGGGACTTCCATGAGCCACTTGACTGTAGACTAGGCTGAACCAAATCTTTCTTTCAGGCAGTCA
>APFE031358168.1:0-17138 GCA_000404065.3 Pinus taeda
CAAATATGGTATTTGGCCCATAGGATTCACTTAAATAAAACCTCTTTCTTGAGCCTTCATAAATAGAATGAGGGTTATGGACTAAATATAAAAAGAGGTTTTATTTATTTACCATGCGTCTAGTTTATTTATATTTTTATTTATTTACCATACCATACAAATATGGTATTTGGCCCATAGGATTCAATTCAATAAAACCTCTTTCTTGAGCCTTCATAAATAGAACAAGGGTTATGGACTAAATATAAAAAGAGGTTTTATTTATTTACAATGCGTCTAGTTTATTTATATTTTTATTTATTTACCATACCTTTTGAGTAAGTATAAAAAGACGTTTTATTTATTTACCATACCTCCACTTTACTTATATTTTTATTTGTTTACACCCTTGCATGTATATAAGGTGACTTATGGAGTAAATATAAAAAATGCTTTATTTATTTACCATACCTCTCATTTATTTATATTTTTATTAATTTACCATACCTCTTTTATAAATATGGTATTTGGGTCTTTGGCCCATAGGATTCACTTAAATAAAACCTATTCTTGAAAATGGGCGAATGGAAGGTTGTAACTCCTAACTTCAAGGGCTAAATTTACCTTTTTGACCCTCTCCCTTAAAATAAGGTGGGCTATTTGAGGTGATTTGTAAAAATGTACTATGATACAAAATATTCGCCCACTAAAAATTTAAAACCCCTTAATTTCGCCAAAGGGAGAACATTCGCCCCTAAAATCACCACTAGTTCTGGTGATCTGCTCCCATATGTAAGGTAAGGGTCAAATCAGTCAGTTAGTTTAGTTTTAGTCTTTTTATGTTCAACTCCATTACCCAATGGTTAAGCTACTAGTCTACAATGTTATTGGCATTTCACTAGGAGGCTACCATCCCCATTAGATCCAATGTTAGGGTTTTATAGTATTAGAATCATAGTGTGTTTTCCTATCTTATTCATTTTTAGGGTATGTTTGTCAATTTTAGCCTGAGTCACTAAATGTCATAGTATAAAGGGTCATTATATAAAGAGTCATATGAGTTAAGGTGGCATAAATTTTCATGTCATAGAAGGGCGTTTTAGCCCTATTTTCATTTTGTAAAGGTCTAATAGTCCATGAGGAGTCATCATTTAAAATTAGTAATCATGAGGGGTTAAAGTTATTATGGAAGTGTAGAGGGTTCATGTCATGAGAGATGGTCATCATAGGTCAGTTTTCTAAAGTCATGTCCATCATAAGAGTTAGTTTGAAGAGTCATTTATTGGTCAAATGTGTCATGTCCTTTTATTTATTGCAAAAAGTCCCCCTCTCATCACATCCTTCACATCATCAAGTGGCATATTATCATTCCAAAAGGAAGCTTTGGGTAGTACAAAAGTTTAAAATTTATTGGGAAGTCTCTCATTCTAGCCCCATTCAAGGCTGATACTGGTTGTGAAGAAAATTTGAAGGCAGAAGAAGTGAGTTCCAGGCTCAGACATACATTTGCTACGAATTTGCTGCGAAATTGATTGTATTTTATATCGTTTTCAAAATATGTTTCCAACCAAATGGAGTCGAATTTAAGAAAACCAAAAGAGGATTTTGTGAATAACGCGCCAAATAAAAGACACCTCTTTCAGGTTCTACAAAGTTGTCATATATTGGAATAGTGAGATGCATTTTTAAATTCTATCTTTCAGGTTTTCGCATTTCATGTTTTAGTTATTATGTTTTGGTGCAGATTGTGAGTAGATGGAGAGGAATTTTGGGAAAATGGGAGAGGTTTATATCAATACCACTCTCAGATACAAAAACATCTCTTGGTTTTGTAACATCTATTAGGATTCAGGATATATGAGGTCATTTTTGAACCCTAGTTTTTCACAAATTCGGTCCCTATTTTGTAGCAGGCATGCTATACATTTGATGCGCAAACTAAAAACAATTATTTTGAAGGCTTGTAAGCATCGAAATAATCACTCAATCAATTACACATCAACACTAGGTCATCTCACACTTATCTACATACACAATTCTTCACAGAAACCACCTGCGACCATACCAATTTGAAGACTTATGCCCTCTGTTGTGCAACCGTTGCACACACATATCAATCAATTTTATTTTGGAAAATTTTAAATTTGGAACTTCTAGAAGTAATTTTGGTTATTGTATAAGTGTTGATAATTTTAAATTCATGTAGTTTGAGTTGTTAAACAAATATTCCAACTTGGTTGATGTTTCTGAATTGTATTAGTCTTCATATAACAGTTATTGTTTTTTTCCGCATAGTGAGTAAAGATGCATTGTATTTGGACCATTTCAATTTTATGGAGTGAATTTGACCACGTAGAGTGGTAATTCAAATTCCTCATTGTATATCATGATTGAAAGACATGAAAAATAGCTCTAGTTGGTAGTGTAAGAGGCTAGACTACACTTTTCTAAAATTTTGTATCTTTTTGCCAAACGAATAAAAGAAGGAAAATGAAATTTGGATAGTGACCTATGTCATACTTATTGGTATGTTTTTTATCTTGTGATGATGTAATTGCTTTAGATATGTTTCTAATATATAGTTTCGTACTGTATAACTTACTCACGTTTAGCTTGAAAGGAGATTTTTCAAAATTCATGTATTGCTCTGATTGATTCAGCTAATCATAGATGTGTCATTTTCTTTAATAGAAATTTGAACTCATATGTGGCTTGATGCTTAGTTTCTCATTTTTTTATTACCTCATTTATTGACTTCCAATAAGTCTGCCTATATTTCCGCTCTTTCAATTACATCTTATCCCTTACTCATTTGGATCTGTAAAAGTGCCCTGATCCTAAGTAGTTTTCCTCTCTACACCCACCTTGAATAAAAAAAAAAAAATCCTGAGTTATCTTTTGATTAGTATAACCAACCTAAAACCTAGATCCTATTAGTGATTTATTTGATTGACAGCACAAGATAGTGAGAGAGCCCTAAGAGGTTTTTGGTTAACCCTGTGATCTTTTTTTTTAGCATATAAGTTAATTACAACGTGCTAATAGGCACATTAAAATATTAATCACAATGTATTTCATTATGTATAGTCCTACACAAAATGTATGTGAAATGACTCCCAAGTATTTCCTGTAGGTGCATCCACTTTCCCATCATATGTGGTACTTATCTAGAAAAAATTATAATTATGATGTTTAGGTCTTACACGTTAGCAATACAGGGTGGAAGTTGATCAATGGAAGCGATAAAATTGGTTCATCATATTGCAGAATAGTTATTTATGGAGATTTCTACTCAGTAATCATGTTGTTGAATAATTCAACCTAGGTTCTATTCATAGCTAGATGTTCTAGGTGGATTATACTAGCATTGTAGAACCTCATGAAGTCATACAGATAGGTAGATGTTGCAGGTGGTTTGTCCTCAATTTATAAAACCTCATGTAGATATTACTTCAGTGTCTTTTTAACCTTTTCTATGATCCATTGATGCAGCTACACAAGAAACGTATTAAACAGATTCTATAAATTCATATCATCATACTAGGAATGAACTATTTGGTCCTTGAGTAATGGGCAACTAAAAACCCAACAAGCCCAATGGTTCCAGGCTTATACACAGGATCAATTTGTACTCAAGTTTGAATCTTTGCTAGAAAAAAGAGATTTCTTGAGGGAAGTTAGGGCTAATGGGTCTTTTTTCTAGCTCAATATTTTTGAAACCTTGGAGGTATTTTGGAAATATTTATAAAAATTTCTATTATACATTGGTTAATAGTAGTGCACTAGAAGTTGGCTAAATATTTTTGTAGTACAATTTTTCATGGTATATGAGTTGTATTGAACTAAGGATTTAATAAGAAGATTGTAATGGATAAGGTTCATCATGATACATTAACTGCAATGAAATTGAATGTAGTCCTATACATGAATCTACCATAGTTTCATTTCAGAAATGATTCAAACAATTATTACATTCATCTAAGAATTTGTATTATCTACCCAAAAATGTTTCAGAAATGAAATTCAATGTGTTTTTTGGTGCATGTGTTCATGGGTAGACTTATGTTTACCAGGAATAGTATAATCTTCGAAATTTGATATTTTATGATATACATTGATGTAGGGAACTCAAGTCAATGATGTACTCTTTTCTAGTTTATGTGGATGTTGTGAATGCTTCCTGGCACATGACTAGCATGAAAAAATCTCAACTCATATACTTATGAAATCAGACACAACAAAAATGCAACCAACAAAATTAAGAACTCAACTCATATTTTCCACTCCATGATATCATCAGAATGTGGTGGTATATTGATAAGTGTTAGCCTTGATGAACAATTATCTTATTTGATTCATAATTTGGAACAATTATCTTGCATCATAAATTATGCCTCAAGTTGTGTGTGAGAGAGAGAGAGAGAGAAAGAAAGTGTACTAGTGTTTTTGAGGTGCCCATAGAGAGTCTTCATATTCCTTTGGAGATTAAGTGTTGCAAATTATTTTTATAGCCTAAGATAGCAAAATTATTAGCTTGCAAATTTTGAGGTTTTCTAATCAACCAAATTTTTTTATTGGGGATCTAATTTTTAGAATTTTGACTATTAAGATAACTTGGGAGGCTTTATTTTGTATCCATCTATATTATTTATCTATGATTCGATCATAAATCTTCTAAGAGGGATATTTTTTTCTAAAAAGTCTATGATAGGTATCGTGTCACGAATATTTGTGTCTTATTTGTTTGTCATAGGAATCATTCTTTGTAGCCATTCCAAGATTTGTGAGAAATCGATATTTTCCTATAGAATTATAAATAATTGGACTGAAGGAAAAATTAAAGTTATAGTTAAAAAAGGAAGGGAGAATAGAAAACATCTTTGGATTTGGTGGCAACATAGAATAAGGCCATGGAATTTATCATTATGTTGTAGGGGATAACACTGGGGATGTCTTGAATAAGCAAATATAAACTTTGGCCCCTGAGAAAGGTTGAGGAAGCATACCATTCGTGGAGCCAAGCTTGGAATGTGCCCATGATGGTGATCTGAGGGCCTATAATTGGACCAACAAATATTTGCAAGTTATGGTAGCCTCCCCTTTTTTCCTTCTAGAGCAATAAATGAAAATACTCCAAATATATCTCAAAGGTGTTAAAATCATATCCTTAGTTTTGCAAAGGTTGACCACCATTTGCCTAAGATCTCAAAATCTAGTGAGAGTGTCTACTACCTCTGAACTCTCTTAGAGGCAGGACACAAAGGGAGAAAATTTTCCAAGAAAATCAATAGGACAACCAAGACGTGGTGTGGGATGTAATCATAAATTAGATGATTTTTCTTCCTAAGAAAATTCTCTAGCTCAACAATCTAGATCTCAAACAATGTGGGAGACAAGGGGGAACCTTGCTTGACCAAAATGGTGCTCCTGGTTAAGTCATAAAAACCATGTTGTGCACATAGTTGACCTACATGTCTCGAAAGGGCTTGGGAATGTCACCGTGAGGAATTGAACTTTGTCTTGAACTATTTGATTAAATATCATTTTCGAGCACAAAATATTTGTCTCAAAGTATTTCATTAAAGCCTTGGCCATATGTTATATTGTTCATTAGTTTGACAGAGACATGAATAAAATTGAAGTGAGTGGCTCTTCTCCTTTGAAATTTACATTTTTCCTTTTAACATTTCCAAGGGAACTACTTAAACACTAAGGACTTGATTCTCATTGTAGAGATTTTACCCTACACAACTTATTTAGAACATCACTTTGATGTAGTTAATTAGTAGTGCCATAAACACCTAGTCACCCACATGCCTGAAATAACGTGGTGAATAATTCTCATGAAGATGATTTGATGGTTCTACATTGGATGTCCATACACCTCATGATCACTGGAAGTGGAAATATGTTTGGCCTAGTTACATAGTTTTAGATGAACAAGATACTTTTCCTGGTATCATATCTATTATGAAAAATTTGAACCCTATTTTCCATTGATGCTTACAAGCTTAGCCTTCTAATGTTCTTGAAGGAATATTTTTCCCCACATAGACTTATGAGTTATTATAAGGGAAAATAGTTCTTGAAGATCATTGGTTGACTTGCTATTGTCACAAGATTTAGAGGAAAAAAAATTATGAGAAAGAGTCAATCACCACTTGAATTATATGTTCACTGCAATACATCTGAGATATTTTGTTTGTACTCGTATTGTTTTACCATAATATTACACCCATTTACGCTTTTTTTTAACCTACATTGAGAACAACTACTTAGACTGCTGCTATGTGGAGATGTTAACATGAATGATCGTGTGTACATATGAGAAACTTATAGCACTTGTATTTGTGTAAAATACCCCCTTAGCCATTCCTATAAAATGTATAAATGGTATATCATTTGTTATTTCAGAAACAATGTATGAAAACTAGGCTTTGGCAACTAATTCTTTCTTTACTTTACGAGGCATGAAAAGTATGATCATTTTTGTATAATTTAGGATCTTAGTTTAGTACTTTTCACTAATTTTTTTGTATATTTAAGGATTTTAGTTATATTTTTGCATGTCTTATCACATTCTTTTGTAATTATAATTATGATAGTAGTTTGCCAGATTTTGCTAAAGGGTACAAGCACAAATGAGTTAGATGTAGTTAAATTTGTTGTTGAGTATGTAGTTTTTGTAGCTTGTCGTTTAGCTCTTGAGGCTTCATTCTTGGTAGATGAAAGGGCTTCCCTTCTTATAACTTCATTTAGGTCTGTAATAAATGTTACCATGCCAGATAGACAAGTGAAATTGGAGACAGATATTTGTAGAATAATAGATTTGATGGCTCTTACTTTGGGAAAGGTGCACAAAAGAGAACTCCAAATATAGAACAAAGCTAATAAAATAACGACCAATTCTCTTCTAAAAATTGATTCCTTGAATGAAGTTAAGGGGGATTCTAAACCCACTATAAGTGCTACTTGCACTTTTTGGACAACCAGGTATTGCACCATGTCTACTACAAGGGATATATTTATTGCTAGTGAAGGTGTGCATAAGAAAGACTTTTATTCATCTTGTGAGATATTTTCACCACCATCTTTTTCTTCTTGTCATTCAATACCAATGTTATTTGTTTCTTTTAAAAAATCATTAGTGGAACGTCTTCCACTTATAGCTATAGGTCCTTATGAAAAAATCACTTCTTATTTTAGTATTAAGGATAACAAATTTAAAGATTTGACTCTAGTTGAATATATATCAACAGTTTCTGTTGCATATGGAGATAATCGTTTTGAAATGGCCTTAGAGGAAAAACCTGGTATAATGCAGTTAAATAATGAAGTAATAACTGATAATAAGGTTGATTTTATTTTATCACAATATCAATCCACATTTGAACACAATTAGGAAGGTATCCATTACGAAGAACACGGATTATATAAAGTAGGAGTCATGCCTTCCCCCTATGATTATCCAAGTATTTTGGCTTCAATATCTTGCCAATTTGTGAGAGGAACCAAATCTCTAGTATCAAGTACTCTAGAAGCTTTGACATGTCTCTTGGAATGTTCTTGTGGGATAAATTATTTAACTAGGTAATGTTGTTGATTTACGAGTTTCTTTTTAGTCACTATAAAATTCATTTATGAGTAGTTTATGTGGTGGTATTTATGCACACAAATGACTTGCAAACCAGGTATGAGCATGGTGTGTGTTTTCCTATTGTGTGCTAGGGCATGGTGAGTGCTTGCTATGAACCTTGAATGCACTAAATATGTCATAGTAACAAGAACAAAAAATGCAACCTAAGAGTTGAGATATTTTTCTGTTTAGTTTTTCCTTGATTTTGTTTAGGTGATGCTAATCATATTTCCCATTTGGCAAGTAAAATGGCTTCAGGCATCTATATTATTTTTCTTTTTTTCTAAATAATCTCTCTTTTTATTTTGTTAGGTTATCATGTACTAAAGTGAAATTTTGCAATAATAACACCTAAAAATTTTGTCCATCAAGTAGATATTTAGGCTAAATCTAAGGCATTGAAAATTTGACCTAGATTCTTATCCTAATGAACTCCCATACCAGCTTGAAGATCCTTCTTCTGGTATTTGTTGATTTCGACTTTCATTAGGATGTTATTGCGGAATATAACAACATTCTTTACCTATCATCATTTTTTATATCAGTGCATCATGTTGTAGAACTGAATTATATTACTATACTACATTAGAGATCTAGATTGCTTTGTTGACATGGATACAATCCTCTATATCTATAACAAAGTCACAGAGAACTATTATAAATTATTACTATTATGGAATTATCATTGGAATACATAACCAAAATCACTGAGCTTCTAGTCCTCAATCATCAATGTGCTATACTATTTCCACTTTTTTCATCGTTACCCCTTATACTCCATGAGGATTGTATGTGTGGGTTTTATTAAACATTATAGGGATTTGCAAGATGATATATTTATGACAATTGATTACTTGGAGATGGTACTCCCATTAGGTTGCTTCAATATTTTGGATTGGGTGATATCATTTAAATCTCTTTGGGCTTAGTGCTAATGGCTTATCCATTGGTTCTCTATTCAGGGTGGCATATCTATGGTTGATGGACCAATATGTTATTGGATATTTGGTAATGGTGCTTAAACTTTGATTGATGTGACTATTCTTGGCATCATGGTTTTGTTATTGGTATGTTTCTTATTATGTTTAGAGAGTAATACACATACTCTTGTGTATGATGGATCTAATTCCCTAAGGGATTAGCTATGGTGGTGATGATAAATCATTGGTTGATTGGTTAGGAGGGTACACTTCACATGTTCCCATTATCTTATGTTGTTAATCATCACTTAGAACTTGGTGAGACCTAGGTGGGTTGAGAGTTGATTTTGTTTGTTGAGGTTCCCTAGAACTTATTGATATCTTTCCTATGGCCATTGCATCTTGGCAAGGATGAGATCACATTTGAGGAAAGTGTTTGCCACATTCCCCTTTGTTCTCTTGATTTATTATTAGGGTTGTATTGGCACATGTGGAAATAAAAGTTTATTATTTTGGTGAAGAAAATCCCTTTTTATACCATGGTGGGTACATACTTTACAAGTTGTACTATATCTTTCTCATTATATGGTATAGTCCTACCCTTGACTTGATCTTCCCATAGATATGGTTGGCCCCACTCTTTATCAATGGCACATTTGTTTACATAGAAACAATATCATATTCATTGTGGTTGTACATCACTCTTTCATGGAGTCATGGGTAAATATGCCTAGCCCATGAGTTATGAAGGATACACTATCTATCACATGGGTTATCCACCTTTTAAAATTATGGAGCTTCCATTGTAATTTCGTTGGTCCAAATGTTCACATATTGTCATAGTGGTGGATGCATATAGTATGATATGTAGCTTTTTTTATTTCTTGGCACATGGATCCAACATGTGATAGTTGTTCACATGAAGGAAGTCGTGCCTTTGAGATTTGGGTCGAGCTTTCCATTACTTAGCACATGAGCTTCAAGGAGGACGTGTGACACTTTAATTTAATGTATATGTATTTTTATTATGTATACTCGTTGTTCCTACATAACGATTGATTAATTTGATGTGTGTAGCTGGGATATCACATGAATCTGACTTGAATTGGATCCATTGTTTGGTTGGATTTTGTGTCCTTCTTCACACTCAAGTGGGTAACTATACTATTTTAACATTTTTGGATTGACTAGTGGATTTGGTTACATAAGAACATTTTTGAATTTGTTTTCCTTGGATATTTTATTAATGCTTCTAGGAGAAGTAACTGGATCTCAAAAACTTATTGATATTTCTAGTCAGGAAGTTATTGAAGGGGTTATTTTATTTTATTCCTTGGAGAACTAATGGATCTAGGAAAATGGTTATTTCTTTATCTTGACATGTTCCTGAAGGTTAAATATTAAGTTACTAAGGTGTTCTTTTCTATGGTGACATTTTATTTGCTTTGGTTGTATAAGTCATCTGGCCACATAGTGGCCATTATCACCAAACTAAAGAAAAATTATCCAAGTTTCTTTCTTTTTTTGGAAAATTTGGCATTGAAATTACTAATGTTCAGGTATATGATGTATAACCTTTATACTCTACTTTATTCTATGTTCCAGTGTTCATCGTCTTTCATGCCCTATACTTTGAATTTCATCTTTGTTCATTTTCTAGGAGGAACTTGGTATTGATGGTAATAAGTAGGAATTCAAGAAAGAGGAGAACAATAACACTGGATCGACAAATGTAGAAAGAGAGGGAGAAGAGAATTGGTATAGTGATACCCTTAAGGCCAATATCATGCATGAGATCCAGATCAATGGTCAAGTCTTTAGAGTTGGTGAATTCATCTGCAATGCCTTGGAAACATGATGTTAATGTTTTGAAGTGATTGAAACAATATTTCATGTGCAAATTGTAGTCCGACTAATATTAAGTCCAAACCCATATTGCAATACTTGACATTTCAAAAAATAGAAGAAAAGATAGATCAATGCCTTCAAAATCAGCCTCTTCGAGGGGGAAACCTCCTTTACATTACACAAATTAACAATTCTTGGATGATACAAATGAAAATACCTCATTTCAATATATAGGAGTCAAAGTGGTCCCAATATAATTAGAACCTCCATAACAAAAATATTATAGGGGCACAACAATAGAATAAGGGGGTTGCACTAATAATAATGAGGGGCTACAGTAGTAGTATAGGGACCTGACATGCCCCTCTCCTTCAAAAAGTGTTGTCCTCAACACTTGAGTAGTTTTGGATGCTTTTGTATAAAATTCTCATCCTGCCATGTGAAATCTTCAAACGGTAAGTTCTTCCACTCGATGAGATACTCTAAAATTGACCAATTTCATAGCTGTTAAGTTTTGGCTTTCATGACTGCTTCGGGTTCCAATATGATTTTTCTTTCCTCATCAAGTTCTGACAATATTGTTTAAACTGGGAGCTTGTCACCTATAACCTTCTTTAAGCATGAAACATTGAGAGTTGGGGGAACTCAGGAAGATGCATGAAGCTTCAATCTATATTCCATAGTACCAATATTTTTCAACACCTTGTAAGGACCATAGTACTTTGCTGATAATTTATTATCCTTATTAGCTTGCTTGAGGAACATTTGTTTGTATGGTTGTAGCCATAGAAATACCCAGTCACCCACATCAAAACTTCTTTCACTGCAATGTTGATCTGCCAGTTTTTTCATTCTATTTTGTGGCAAAGTGAGGTTATCCTTTAAGAGTTGGAGAACTTGTTGTTTCTAAGGGTCTACCTTAACACTTTCATGAGATACAATATGAACCAAGTATTCCACCTCTTGTACTCCAAAGAAAGATTCAGAGGTTTTTTCATATAATTGTTTCTCCTCCAATAGTTTGAGCACTCTATCAACATGTTCAACATGATACTTCCAAGACTTGCTACATATTAGTATATCATCAAAAAATAATAACATAAATTTTCTAAGGAAGGGTTTGAAAATGGAATTCAACAAACCTTGAAATGTAGAAGGTGTATTGGTAAGGCCAAAAGGCATGACCAAAAATTCATAATGACCCTCATGAGTTCTAAATGTTTTTCTTGGAATGTCTTTAGTCTTCATTCTGGTTTCATGACATCTTGCATGAAGTTCCAACTTGCTGAAGTAAATTTCTCCATGAAACTCATCCACTAATTCATAAATAAGAGGAATGGGAAATTTATCTTTAATAGTGAGACTGTTGAGCTCCCTATAATCCAAACACATCCACCATGATCCATCCTTATTGTGCACCAATACTACTGAAGGATAGAAATAACTTTGACTAGGTTGAATTATACCAGCCTCTAGCATTTCTACAACCATACATTTACACATTTTTTTACATAGGGATATCTGTAAGGCCTTATGAAACGAGGAACACTTCCTATAAAATGAATAGCATGATCATGATCATGAATAGGTTGGAGGCCTTTAGGAGTCTCAAATACCTTGGAATGATTGTCCAAGAATTTTTGGAGATCTAGAGAAATAGATGATTTCGACGTGGGAGCCTCTAGAAAACATAGTTGTGCAATTATGACATGGTTTTTTTTATTTAGAATATTTCTCATGATCAAAATTATGGCTAAATATACTACTAGGCATAATTTTGAGATAATTAATTAATGACTAAGTTAAATGCGACTAAAATTTGGTCACATTATAAGATACTGTAAATTAGCCACTATTATTCACTGACTAAAAAATGGTCATTTATATCCACATTTTAGTCATTTTTTTAGTAACTAATTAACCATTTTGTACTAGTGAATGAATCAACAAAAGCCAATGTTCTATAATGGTAAAAACCAAACCCTATAGGAAGGAAGGCCTCAACAAGATTAAATGGGAGTGGACATAGACAATCAAGAAATTCCCAAATAAACTCTTCCAGATGACAACTACACAACAAAACACAACACCACCAATTGTGATGCAAACAATAAAAAACAAGAGAAATCATTCAAACCCAAGTGATAAAGGCCAAAGAAAGGCAATGAAGATGTAGAATCAAAATGAAACATAGATTCCACTAGTCACTTTAAGTAGCCAAACAACTTAGAAAACAAGAGATCCCAGGATGAGGACACTAGCCTCAATGAAAACATAAAAAACCTTCAAAGAAGAGCGTGAAGGACACAAGCAATGGAATCCCTCAAACAAACCAAGCAATGTGGCTTCAAACTAGAGATGTAGTAGTAGGTAGTAGAAATAGTAATAACATATCCAAAATAGCACAAAAGACCAAAGAGAAGATGAAAGGTTGAAATCCAAGGCGCAAGAAGAAACCCTTCCAAAATTAGACATTCAAATACAATCATATCAATCAAAGAGTACCATATCTGGAAGAGAACTAGACACCGAGAATGAGGATAAAATAGATCATATTTGAGGGAAGAAGTTTCAGAGGGATATTTTCAATTTTTAGGGTTATAGACTCAACCACAAAGATGAGCCAGTCTTGGTGTAGTTACAACTGCATGTACAACACAAGGTAACAACTATTAAAAAGATACAACCACATTTAAATATTTCAGTGCCTGCAGTTGAGAAGAAAATTTGAAAGTTTGACTAGCTTACTTCAATCGGCCATAAAATCCTCATACAAAGTCGGTTTTCAGTGTTTTTTTTGGACAAATTTTGAGAGGAATCCAAATATTTGGCTAGTTCAATCAAATTTTGTACATAAAAATCCATAATTTTATTTTAAATTCATGTTGGGTCTAAAATGCATATGCAAATTAGAGCTTAATTTAATGTCAACCCATAAAGGTAAACTTAGAAGTGCTTATCTAAAATATATAGATCTAGAAAGATTCCTAATTTGTCCAAGATCTTAAAGTCCCCTTACAAGAACATATTCCTTAAGATCTCTTTCAATAACTAATCAAACTTAGATCTAACAATTGTTTTAGATCTATGATTCTCTTACAAGAACATATTCTACAAGATCTCTTCCAACATTAGAACATCTAATAAGAAATTAAAAGCTGAAATGAAATAAACCTAGATCTAATAATTGTATGAGATCTTACGGTTCTCTTACAAGAACACTTTCAAATAAGATCCTTCCAATATTAGAACATTTAACAAAACTTGAAAGCTGAAATCAGACAAAAACATAAAATAAATTATACCTAAAATAAGCAAATAAGCATGCAAGTGAGGCCACGGGGGCCCTCCCTAACTCCACAAGCACACCACTTCAATGGAGACTCAAATGTACAAGAAAAATTGAAGTATGACCCTTTATTCCAAAATCTCCATTACAAACCAACTCTAAGATTACAACTCTAAGCTTCTAAGATTACATACTCCAAAATTCTAAGATTACAAAAACTTCTAGATTACAAATGAAGGAGATTGTACTCCTATTTATACAATGGGATGAGTAACAAACTCATAATGATCATCCACTAATCTCTCTTTAGTTCCATAAATCTCTCAACCATCTAGACACATAACCCATTTTTGTCCTTGATTTTCTCCATGAGGCTTATCTCTTCAAATTCTAACCCCTTTTTGTCCTTGGTTTTCTCCATGAGGTTTATCTATTCAAATTCTAACCCTTTTTTGTCCTTCATTTTGTCCATGAGGTTTATCTCTTCAAATTAGAATTTGATCATTCAACGCCACATAAAGGTGTCTTGGAAGCTTCCTTGGCACCTAAACATGTCACAAAAACAACCCACTTTCCATATATAAAGTAAAATATATTATTTTCTAATATTTAATCAAGATTCTCTTAAAAATAATTAATATTTGGAAAATATAAATGAGACCCATTAATGGTGAATAATAGGGAAAATGGAGTGACAAGATGGTGAATAGTGAGTGATATAATGGAAGCATAGGTGAAAAATGTATGGTAATGAGTGATACTTGCATGACATTTTGAAGCCCAAACAATAAACAATATTTTATTATCTTGTATAAAAAATAAAAACAAAACTCCATATCTAAGATTAGATCATATATGAAGCAAGAAAAACCAATGGAGATAAAACATAAATCCAACAACCATAGAGAACTCAATGGAAACAACAGAAAACAAGGAAACACAAATGAGAAGGGGATATCTAAAGACAAGCAAGGAAAACTCTCATTGAAAGCACCAGTTTTGTTACTGTAAATTCTACATGAAAGGTGTTATTTCTCCAAAAATTCATTCCCAATTGAGATCACCAGACAAAAAAATGAATGGCTAAGACAATCCAATAAAAACTCCGAAACCATGTGGTCATGCATGCAACTTCTACGCAATTTATAATTCTATAAAAGGTGAGCGAGTACCTTGCCTCCTTATAGGTCGGTGAAGGGTTTTGGGACTATTGCAGAAATCCTTATTCTCTAATCAAGAAATCCTTTTTATCCACTTTTGATATAAATCATGTACATAAACACAAATAAATGAAGATGAAAAGTGATCTTCCACAAAAGATCGTTAGCTCAAAACATCCAGAAATTGCACATACAAATTACTACAAATATTGATATAAGGGGAAGGAACATAGATTTCATTAACCATATAAATAAAATTACATAAATATGCCTCAATATCTATTTCTCCTCTCCTCATCCTAGCAGAGTCTCCCCACTATAATGAAGAAGGAATCACAACAACATGAATCCGTCAAATATGAATCATAATGGCAACATAGACTCTCTAAATCTCACTCTCCAAAACTCTAGGTATCCAAAACTAGCCTTGCCTATAAGATGGCCTAGTATAAATAGGAAGAAGAGGACTCATAGTAGCATGAATGTAGATTCTTAGGACCAAGAGAAGTTAGAGAAACTTCTCAATAATGAGTCTCAACCATCTCAAATAGATGGGATAAGGTGATGAGTCAAACTGAGCTCCTAGGAAGAACAAGTCTTTAAAACAAGTCCCTCAACTGCATGCATAAAACAACGAGATCTCAGCTATAATTGCATGCACACAGTTTCCTACGTGCATTTGGAAGATCCAATCATAGGAATAAGCTAGGATTGATGAAGTTGTGGGGAAAAACTGGGAAAAAGAGTGGCTAAGGACTAAATAAGGGTCAATCAACATAATGACTCATATCTACTAACCCTAGGGAGAAAAATAGGTTGATAACAGAATCAATCATTGACTTATCACAAGGATAGTCTTATTGGCGTGATTGACTCTAGAAGTTGAACTATTTGGAATTATTCATGAGAATATGCTAATTTATATTGTTAGATTGTAGAGTTTGTGGGATTGTAGTACTCTATGTGGGTTGAGCAGCTACATATCTTCGATTAGGAAATTGATCGGTAAGAATTCTAGTTGTGAGGAAGCAAGATCAGGAAGTGGAGCCATAGGATGAGGTCCTCTTAACGCAACTAATTGAGATTCCCATGCCTAACATATCTAAGATAAAAGTGGATCTTCATCAAAAACTGTACAACAACCACAAGGTTTATTAGTTCCAAGAGCCTTATTATGCTTGGGTTGTCTGCCTTGTTACTAGGTTGCGACATTAAACAGATCACCCTTAGGGTCATTAGGTTGTTGAACTGAATTTCCTTGGTTATATTTAGGTTGCTCATTCTGGTTGCCCTTCCCCTTATTCCATCTCTTGGGGTTTGGGGGATTGGTAGTACTTTGCTGAGCATACACTTGATTGTGTGGAGGTCGTTATTTTTGTGGAAATGGAGGGGGAGGCATGGAAGGTTGAGGTACTAGTGTTGGTGGTCCTAGAGCATTAGGTGGTTTATAAGGATAGTAAGGATTCATGATAACATTTTGATAACTTGGTTGAGAAACAACTAGCCCTAGCATTTATTGATGCATATGGGGAAAGGTATATGATGTGCTTGTACCTTCATATGAGTTGACACACGAAGGTTCGGGAGGGGGATAGGTGTAAGAAGAACATGTCCCCCTTGGGGTTGACCATAAATCATAGGAGGTTGAGGATATAGTGATGGTTTAGGGTGGGATAGAGATCCAAATACACTGTCAGTGGCATGAGATTCCCCTAGTGTAGAAACAGCACCAGGCCGAGGAAAATCAGGGAGGCTAATTTAAACATATAATGATTGTGCATAGGTCGGATCATGTTTCAAGGATATCTGGAGAGATTATTCCTCAGTCTATGGAAAATGATATGTGACATATTTACCTATGGTGGCCAATGGGTTTGCCAAAAATTAATCTATACGCACATAGTCTTGAAACTCATGGGCTTTACAAATTCTCCTCCATCTATGGAATTATTGTACATGGTTAGAAAGGTGGGTGGTAGAAGTTTCAAAAAAAGAGGTAAATAGTTCGGTACAAGTGTCATATGAAAGAGGTAGTTAGAGATATGGAAGAAAATAATTACAGAGAGTCAGAAAGGTTGAACGAGAGGCATGCAGTTGGTCCACATACCATTTGGTAGTATCTCCAGTTAGGGTGCGTTAGAAGAGATGAATACGAATGGAGCCTTCAATAATTGAATTTTATGAACACCACATGTGGAAAGAGTGAACATGATTCATGGGGTCTTCTCCAGGATTACTATCAAACTTGGGGATGTCATAAGGAAGCTTGGTGGGCATTAGAAGTCAATTGTGGTTGTGGAGACGAG